>JAQFVV010000035.1:9022692-9193867 GCA_028023455.1 Epiperipatus broadwayi | reverse complement strand
TTCAATAGTTGATAAAGACTACAAAGCAGCGTATAGTCGAAAGTACTTCTAAAAGAATATCATTTATATAAATTGTACTGTATTTTGATATATATATATTGATTTGTATATTATATATATATATATATAGTATTATTTCCAGGAGGTTCTGTGTAATAAAAATATAATAGCTAAATAGCTGATGTTTCAGTACAATAATAAGTACTTTACTCAGAACTTCTTTCTTATGATTTGAGAAAAAAGAACCTCTGAGGAAAATACTTGTTATTGTACTGAAAATCAATTATTTGGCTATTATATATTTTTATTACACAGAAGCTCCTGGAAATAATACTATGAATCCACTTATCCATGAGAATATTAGTATTAATATAAATATATATATACATTATTGATATTAGTGTTATAGATAACAATAGCAATAGTTTTATATATATATTGTAATGTAATAAAAAATGACGATGCTAAGAAAATGATCAATCTAATCTAAATAAAACATAGCCTGATCATTGGTCACCATTTTGTAATGAACTACTGATTATAATATGGGATGATAATATAAAAAAAGACTTTACTATGTCTCAGAATTGAGACATCATTCATACTAATATGGATCTAGTCAAAATGTGAAACATCATTTTATAAAAGCCCCAAAGTTGATTTGACATTTTATAATAATTACCACATGTACATGATCATCATCAGCTAGCATTGGGTAGCTACTTTGTCACAATAATAATGGATTTTTTATTTCACTATCTCTCTACATTTGTTTCAGTCAATACTTGTCATAGAGAAATGCCCTTTAGATTTATATTATTTATCATAGAGCAAAACATGCATTAACAAATAGTAACTCTGTTAGAACTTATGTAAAATTTATCTACCTCAGTTATTGATCACACTAGGCAATAACAATATTCCCTATATATAATTATTTAGATTGTTCACTACATTATCATAAAATATTAACAATCTCTATTAAAATCTAATTTATTCAGATTATATTTCAAACTAAATAAAGCAAATGAGATCATCATCTCAGACATCAACAAATCTATTCACAATTGCAAAGTAAGTTGCAATAAGCAGCAAAACCATACACCGTTTCTCTAAACAATGATGTATGATTAAGATATCTATTTGATTGATAATTGAATAAGATAAAATTTGAATCAATAAACAACTAAATTCTGACATACTTTACCAATTTAATATTATTTATAGTAATGAAAATTAATATTTAATGACATTCTGTTTAAATCAACTAGTTTCTACATTCCATTCAAACCATTAACTATCAAAAAGACCACACACAAATCTTCAACCTTATTCAAAAATTTGGCAAACCCCTAATATTAAGAGAGGTAATACCTACAGACACATCCCCTCCAAGGCTGGTTGGCTAGACCAACTAATTTCCATACTAAAACAACATAACAGCACCACTCCTGATGTATTTCAAAACCAAAATTAACATATGGGATGCCCACAATTTAATAAGCCCTAAACCACCTCAAATTAAAACAAGTCTTGACTATTTCAATTACAAAATCACCATCTTATTCAAATTCTGGACATTGGAACCCAAATTCCCTGACTATCTAATAAAGGTGAACCTAAATGCAATGCATACCAATTGGTTCCTTCATTACAAAAAAGGTAAAAGAAACATAGACCCCATTTGTTTAAACTGCTTAATGCATGAAGAAACATTTGAACACATTATGCTTTTTTGCATTGGACTGGGAAGGATTAAACTCATAATATCTCAAAATAGTATTATTGATTACTATAAAATTCTATCAATCAAAGAGTGTATTAACAAAAGAGACTTCTCCACCATTAGAATGGCAATCTTTGTTACATATTCTATCTGAGTAACAAGATGTAAATTAAAGTTTAGCATTCCCCAGCCAGAAGCAAACTCTTTCTTCCTTGCAACACTTTCAAAACTACAAAAGAAAGACAGAATGCTCTCCTCAAAGTTTCTACAGAAACATACATGGAAACTGTTCAAAATACCCTACCTACAAAATGACTCCAATCCTAATGATTGATAGGCTATATAACAGGTAAAAGAAACACTCAAATATCTGATTAATGTATGGACATAAAAATTCCTAAACACACACTAATTTTTCTCTGACCTATGATCTGACTAAACAAACAAATCAGATCTCATCTCATTCTACACAAACTCTTGGAGAACTTATAACAATATAAACATTTATAACTATCATTGAAAACTTTTGTATATACCTATTATCAATAAATCTAATTTTTTTAAATAAACTAGTTTCTAAATAATTATAAATTTGAGAATGTTTTCTAAACTACACAATATTTATAATGTTTAAATGAAATAAACTTTTACTCAGTTTTATATCTATTTTTAAAAAATGTCAAATATAATATAAAGATTTCATTCATACTCTACATTAGATTGACATGCAATTATTGCTTTGGTTATATCCTAAAATCAAACACTCCACAAGAATTTATTATCAATAAATATATTAGGTAATTTCACATTTTATAGTATCCAATCACATTATATAAATATATCATAGGTTTTTATTTGATATTTAATGACTTATAATCACTGATATTGGCTGCAGAAAGGAGTTTGTTATTAACTGAAAGGAGTTCTTTTGATTCCTCTTAGAGGCCATAAAGAAACTGAGAGGGACAAATTCCTAATATCCTTTCCATATGTTTTTATCATTGCAGCTGTTATTACAATGTGATTATTCATATAGTATATGAACATGGATGGGCTGCTCACCAACATGCATTAGCCAGTGTGATGAGTTTATTGACTTTTTTAACCTCTGAGTTTAAGATCAAAAAACACAATCGTGATAGACAAAAATAAATCATCAACCTTATTCCCAGGAGGCTGTAAAATCACCAGCCAAGCCAGTGGTTGTGCCTGAAGGTTGAGGGTGCTAATAATCCCCTTATTGTAGACCCAGACTGTCATTTGATGATGACTTTTTATTAGGTACTTACAACTGCAGACCACTTTCAAGTGAAGGGAGATTGCAAGAATTAAAAGAACTGTCTTATAATAAATGGGATATTATTGGACTTTGTAAAGTTAGAAGAAAAAATGAAGAGACAATTGGAATTAAATCATGGGCATGTACTCTACTGTAAAGGCACAAATATCAGAAGTACAAGTGAAGTAGCATTCATTATAAATAAAAAGTGGAAGAACAACATTGTGAAGATTAATGATGTATTGGACAGAGCAGCAAGAGTAGTTATACAACTTAATAGCAGATACTAAATGCAGATAATTCAGGTTTAGGCCCAAACAAGTTTTTATAATGATGAAATAGTAGAAGATTTTTAAATGGATGTACAAAAAGCTTTTGGTCACAGTAAACAACATTTTAAAATTGTTGTGGTAGACTTTAATGCTAGAATTGTTAAAAAAAAAAGAAAGAAAGACAAAAGTGCTGAAAGTAATTTTGGTTGTGGTAATAGAAATGAGAGAGGACACAGACTTGTGGAGTTTGCATGAAAAGGAAAACTTTATATTATGAAGATGTAAGATACATGCTAATGCAAAACTAGAAAGAAAAAAAATACTAAGACAAACAACATTTACAGTTGATATTTCTAATCTTCAGAAACATTCTAATGAATTTAAATTAGAATTTACAAATTGGTTTCACATATTAGTAGATATTGAACATGATTCAGATTTGAATGAAATTTATAAGAAAATAACTGATACACTTTTAAAAGCTTCAACAAAGATAGCTTGTAGAAACAAGCAGCAATTGACCAATAAAATTTCTACTGAGAGTAGAGAATTTATGAAAAAAAGAAATATGAAAATATACAAAAATGATGAATAACTGTGAACTAGCAAGGAAAGCTGTAGAAGAGAATAAAAGTCTCAAGAGTGTAAAACAACATTTTGGTATTGGTAGGAAATTTATACCTGAATTAAAAACAATGTAATTATTACTAAAAAAAAAAGATGACATCATGAAATGGGTAGAAGACTTCTATCAAAAATTATATAGCAATCAAAAACAAGTACCTCCTATATTTATTATATCTTTGGAATTGCCCAAAATTTTAAATGAAGAAGTGAGACATGCAATTAAATTTATAAAGAAAAAAAACCTCCACATAATTATGGAATTATGATTGATATATTAAAAGAAGCAGGTGAAGAAATAAATTTTTTTTTAGCAAAGTTATATACCAAATTTCTAAATAATAATGATGTACCAGGTTATTGGAAAAATGCAGTATTAATATTAATATTTAAAAAAGGTGATAAAGAAGATATTAGAAATTACAGACCTACCAACCTTTTATTAGATTTATACAAAATTTTTACCAAGATAATTACAACTTATTTACAGAGAACATGGGATTTCTACCAACCAAGAGAACAAGCTGGATTTAAAAGTGGTTTTAGTACAGTATGTATTCAGGTATGAGAGAAGTTATAGAAAATACAAATGAATATGAGTTGCCATTATGCTTTGGATTTGTAGATTATAAAAAGGCATTTGATTCTATAAACATTTCTTCAGTGATTAAAGCATTGGATCATCAAGGTATAGATCCAGAATATTGTCATATTTTGAAGAATATTTATAAAAATGCAACAGCAACAATTAGATTACATTTTGATACTAGGAAAGTCATCATTGAGAAAGGTGTAAGACAGGGTGTCTCCATATCTACAAAACTTTTCACAGCAGTACTACAAGAAATATTTTGTGAATTAAAATGGGAAGCTAAAGGAGTGAAAGTAAATGGAGATTATTTAAGGTATTTAGATTTTGCAGATGATGTAGTTGTTTTTGCAAATAATGCTTTATAGCTGCAGGAAATGTTGCAGGAGTTATCAGATTAAAGTAGGAAAGTAGGTATAAAGATAAATGTTAAAAAGACTAAAGTAATGTTCAATGGATTTTCTCAAAATATGAAAATAAAGATTGATTATGATGAGTTAGAAGAAGTTAACAGCTACAAAAATGTTGGTCAAATTATTAATGCAGGTGGAAACATAATGGATGAAATTAGTCATAAAATTAAACTTGGTTGGAGTGCTTTTAGTAGAAATAACTTGATCCTAAAAGGAAATATGCCTATGTGTTTGAAAAGAAAAGTTTTTAATACATGTGTTTTAGCAATTCTTACTTATGGATCTGAGACTTGGACATTTAATAGAAGAGCAATACAGAGACTTCAGCTCACTCAAAGAAGGATGGAGAGATGCATGTTAGGAGTAACAAGAAGAGATTGAAAACACAATATATGGGTAAGAGAAAAACAGATGTTACTGACCTCAATAAAAAAATTAAAAATCTGAATTGGAGTTGGGATGAACATATTGCTAGAAGAGATGATAATAGATGGACAATTGAAATCTTAAATTGAATTGCAAGAGATTGGAAAAGACCCTGAAAGAGACCACATGTTAGATGTATGGATGAAATAAAAAAGTGCACAAGGATGATGTGAAGAAGTGAAGCTAAAGATCAGTGAAGATGGACTGAACTTGGAGAAACCTTCATTCTGCAGTAAATTGATAATGGTTCATAATGATGATGTTGAATCACTGATGTTATTAATCTACCTAAATCTCCAATTAATCGATTATAGAAATAGATTTTATAACAATTAAACTATATATGATGATAATTGGCAGTTGTCCAAGCCAAAGATAATATTCTGTTCTCTACTAGTTAATAAAATTTAAAATCTCTACTTCAGAAAAATTTAAGAAGGTAATTAAGACAGATCATTTTGATTAATGATAAAATAAAAATCTATTAAGATTTTTGACAAGATAAGCAAAAAATAATCAACTCTGAACTAATGAAATTATTTCTATTAGTAATATTGACCTAGATAAGTAAACAAGTATTTAAATGCAGTATCAAATAACAAAATTTATAATTAATTGGATTTAATAATAATTTATAAAATATTCATATATCTAATTCTATTTCACTTTCCAAGATGGGTTTGATTTTGGATCAAACTTCAAGTACCAAAATTATTTTGCACATTCAAAAGAAATAATTAGACAAATTCACCAGATTTTACATCAACTCTAAATTTATTAATTTATAATAAAAATTTGTGACCGTAATAAAAAAAATTTAATATAACAAACAATCGAGGTTTGCAATAAACTAAAATCAATAATAATAATAAAATCTATATGTATTGAACTTCAAAAATGATTGGCAAAACAATAATACTATATATATATATAAAATGGAAGAGATTTTAAACACTCCCCTGAAATTTTAAATAGCATATATAATGATAAAAAAATGTGATCAAATAAAAATTGATCTCTATTTATTCATAAATGTAATCTCTAAATCAGTGGTCTTCAACCTTTTCACACCTGCAGACCAGTAAAAATAAGGATAAGGTTCCGCGGACCAGCAAAAATAAGGATTAAGATTTCGCAGACCGGCAGAAGTCTATAGATAAATTTTCTTAAAGATAAGCATAATTGTTATAACTGATCAAAACAACAATGTTAAATATATAAGATAAAGTTTTATATATATATATGGAGTTTATATAATAAAAAACTTTTTTTTAATTTTTTTTAGAAAAGTAATAAAAAATTTAATTCTATCCCCCTCCCCATAAACATCTGTGATAACTAAAAAAACAAATTAATTTATGAATGATTGATTAGATTTTGTTTTCGTTCTGTTTTCTTTTTTTTTTAATTGGGTAAAAATGAGATGAAAAAATAAATAAAAATTGGCTATATTAATTAAAAGTTTAAACTCATTATTTATTATTACAAACTTTTTACTGCCCATCTAACATGCGGACCTGCAAAAAAGTTCCACGGCCCGGCACCGGGCCGCGGACCAAGGTTGAAGAACACTGCTCTAAATAATTAAACAAGCATAAAAAAAACTTTTATATTTAAACTCTTTTTCATCCAAATATCCAAAGTTAAATTTGAACATACAAAAAAATTAAATATTTGAAAACATCAGGTCGTATTAACTCATATCACCACATAAGAATTTAAATAATAAGAATAAAATGAACCACTCTGACCTTTTCATTTCATGAATTCTATCATACCCATGTATATTATTTATCTATGTTTTTGAAATAAAATGTAAAATCTCCTTTTCTTTTAACAAAAAAAAAATATATATACAGAAATTATACCACCTAAGTGAAAGTCTTGCCATTTTTATTCACTATCCACAGATCCATCATATCTTCTGGTTCTTTATTCCTGATCCTAAAGTATAGAGATGATTTTTTTTTAAATATAGAAGACAAACACAGATTTGAATCCAATTATTTTCATATTTAAATTCCGATGTTTTTTTAAACATATATATTGTGCCCTTTTGTATGGGTCACCATCTAATTTTGTGCTAATCTATTAAAAATTTTAAATTTAAGATATATTTGAATATGTGATGTTAATTTTGCTTATGGTAATATTTCAAAAGGTTTAATTAAAGCAATCTATGAGTATTTGATATGTGAAATTGTGCTGATATAAAGAGAGACATTTTAAATGATGATGATTATAATATATCATTGGGAAAAATGGCCATAATCAATACTGCATTAATATATTTAATAAATAGGTATTTAAAGCTAAAAGTGTTTAAAAGACAAGTAAAATTAAATGCATATATTTATTGTTGATAAAATAATATTATAAAGAATATAAATATTTTAATTATTATAAGTACTTAAATAGAAGATTAATATTTGATTTTAATAATATTGGATAATTATTTTAAAATCTATTATAATGTCTTATTTATTTAAAAAATAAATATTTTAAAAATGCAATTGTTAGTTTATTTTTAGACGATGACAACGTTTCTTGTGTGTAAAGAACAGATGTTTGTTAAATGTACGCACACATGCTTGAAAGTTGTTTAGTAAAGTTGCAGAACTATTTTAAAAATCATGTTATAAAATTTATAAATAATATGTGAACTATCGCGAGATAAAAATAAAGATAAATCAATGTAGAATATTAAATCTGATTTTTTAAAAAAATATTGCTTTAAAAATATAACGTATAAAAAGACTTAGTGTATTTTAAATAATTTTATAAAAGTTAAAATTAAAATCAAGTAGGTAAAAATATTTTTAAAAATATTTTATGGATTTAAATAAATGATAAAGATTATTTTAAATGCAATAATGTAATAAATATTAAATATTAAATAAGTCATTATTTATTTTTGATTTTTGTTTTGGTAAATATGTAAATAAGCCACAAAGTTATTTTTAATCTACCAATCAAATGGGAAGTTTCTTCGGTATAAACTCAATTCAATTGTTAGGAGAGGACTTAGTGATTGATTTTCAAGATAATTGTGTTATTTAAAAATAGCTAAGTAAATTTTATAGACGCTTTTAAAAATCATTTTTCAAAATTATAAGAGTGTCTTATAAATAAGTTATATAAATTTTAAATGATAAACATGCAGTGTTAACTTAATTTTTTCCCTATCAGCATCTTTATTAAGCCAATTTACAACAAATAGTCATGGGAACATCATATATAGTGAAAATATATGAAACTTTACCTTAGAAATGACAAACTGATATTTGGAAAATACAAGATGGAGAAAAGTAGTATTTTGGACAGTATATAATTTTAAAAGCTAATTACTATTGCCTTGAAAATAGATATTTTAAAGAATAAATATTTTGTGTAAAGAAAGTATTTTTGCAAGCTATAAATTTAAATGTATATCTTGAGTAAAGATATTAGAAAATAAAAGTAGTTTTATAAATACTTGCCTTGTTAAGTCTTTTTTTAAAAGACGAATTGATAATTTTAAAAGCAAGCAATGAAATATAATTAGCTAAAAATCTTAATATAATAAAATATTATATTGAAATAATTTACCGTTTATAAATAAAAACTATTCTTCTGTTTTTTTACAAAAGTAAACCATAATTTAAAATAATTAAATGATAATTTTTCATAAACTATAGACTAATTTAAAATAATAACTTTGAATAATATTTTGAAAAATAAAACGGACTAAACTTTTTAATTTTTTTATTTGGATATTTTATTTTTTTTAAAAGAACGTTTATTTTTCATAAACTTTTAAAAAACACGGAGACCAAACAGGAAACGTTCTAATGAATATGTGCCTAGGATAAAGAACTATTATGTGAGAAAAAAAACACTGAGTATAATATGAATTTTTTTTATTTATCTAACATAAAATTTAAATATTATAACTATTAAAATAAGAAGGTACATTTCTTAAAATAATAACTAAAAAAATAATATAAGATTAAGATAAGTTTATTTTATAATTAATATAACACAGAATATTTTAAGAAGACGAAAGTTATTTTAATAATTCGAAGAATATGAGAGGACATTAAATCATTAGAGGAAAAATTATAATAATAATAATTTAATTATTTAATATTTTTTTTAGACAACCGAAGATATATTATTTTAAGAAGTATGAATATTTTAAAAATACACACACATTATATTGCAGTAACATTTTATTTAAATATGCATAATTTGAATTATGAATAAATACGAACAACATACATAAGAAGCTAGAAAAATTATAATTCTTTCGTAAATAAATTTTGATTTTTATTTTTGTTATTATTATGTTGGAGTATTAGAATTATATTTATTATTCATACAAGTAATTATTTTATTTCAAGTAGGAAGAGACTCAAAGTCTATATTTTATTTTTATTTTATTGGATAAATAAGTTAAGTTTTATGAGTTTATTTTGAATTAAAGGTTTACTGAATATATAGGAGATAAATAGTTTGGATAATTAGTATTTATTTAAAGTTGAAGATTTTTTCCCGAATTTTAAATAAGTTTTAGAGGAGTTTTGTAGATAAAAGTTTATTAAGAAGGAGTAGAATAACACATAAAGAAAGAATAATTTTACACAGAAAAGAACATAAAAATTATCTAATATAGTGCTTTATGAATTTGAAATTGATGAATAATTTAAATATTATTATTTTAACAGTACATATGTAAGCATACTGATAAAACATGTAGCATGAATGCATTAAAGAAATATAAAAATTATAACAATTATTTTTATTACATTATAAAGATAATTAGTTTTATATTATCTATTAGAGTAATGCTGATATTAAAGGAACACATACTAGTACATGATGAAAGAAAACAGTAATACTTAAGGATGTAGCAATTTAATTAGCAAGTTAATGTTTACATAGCTACATAAATATTTTTAATAATTTTCTATGTAATAATGAGGTTTACTAGCTTGTTTAAAGTCTAAGTTTGAAAACATACTTCAATGTTATTAATACAGCATTTTAAAGGAGAAATTACTTATTAAGAATATGAGTTAATAACAGGTAAACATATTGTATTATTATTTTCTTATTTTTTATTTTCTTTGTTTTCATAATTTTGAACGTAAATATTGTAAATAAATTCTTAGTTGAAGTTAATGTAAATAAATTTGTTTAATTTGTTTTAAAAGTGGAGTTCATTATTTTACACCACAGCATTTGACAACAGAAATCTGAACAAACATAATATTTGCACAATATGAATTTATTATTATTATTTAGAAATAAACACAAATATTTTCCTGATTATTATTTATAAGAATTGATTGACATTATTACATCATATTACAATGGCATAGAGAATATAAGCATAATATAAGAAACAATATTACTTATTCCACAGATTAAAGTTGTAAGATTTGACTATTCTAAAATTAAGATACTATATGAAAATAAAAGATAGACATGTTATTATTATTTAATGATTGATGATATAATAGGAATAGAAAGGTTAAGTTATACCCTAAGAGTATTATTATTATTATTATTATTAAATAAGTTAGGTGTATTTAAGTTTGATATAAAACCCATATCATCTTATTTACATGAGTTATCATTCTTTAAGATAATTAGAAGAACCTGAGATTATTTAATTATATTTTAAAAATAAAAGTAAGATTTATTTATTTTATTATTATTAAAGATAATTTATTTTATTTAAAAGCCATAAGAAGCTGTAGATGTAGTAGTAAGGTAATAGGAAGAGTAGATTCTTATGCCATTGAGACAAGCTTAGAAGATATTGACTCAATGTAAATCTACTTATTGCTTTGTAACTTTACTTCACAGTCTCATGATTTTAATAAATACTTATTTAATTAGTACATATTATAGAAATATATTGATTTTGATAATTAATAACAAATTTAATTCGAATATGATAATATAAAGTATATTAAAGATAGATATGCAAATTTTAATTAAGCATTATAATTTAATTGAGCTAGTTGTATTTCAAACTATATTATACATCGAGAAGTAAGGGTACAATATGTATCCAAGCATTTAAAATTATAGGTACTTATCTGATGCAAAATCACATGTCACTGGCTTTATTTTTCTTTTCAATCAAAGAGAATTCCTTTCATGGCACAATCCAGTTATAATCAAGTGAAGAATAAATACTAACTTTTCTTTCTGAATTATGAAAGTGAAGTTTAGAGTGCATAATATCCATGCATAAGGTGAAATAATCAATCTTGTAAAATTCCTTGATCTGAAATATAACATCCACAGACATATAATGGGGTTTATATCAATCACAAATAAATAGGTGAAATTCTAGATTTTAATGAGGAACATGTTTATACAGCTGACCTGCAATACAATGCATTTTGACAAATTCACATTCTTGCCATTTACCCTGAAATTTCATCAGCAAGCTTCCCAATTGAACAGGCAGATAGTTAAAAAAAATTTCTTCCATCATCATCATCAACCATTAGAAATACACTGCAGGATGAAGGTCTTTCCAAGTTCAATCCATCTTCTCCGATCTTTAGCTTCTCTTCTTCACATCACCCCTGCATACTTAATTTCATCCATCTATCTAACATGTAGTCTCTTTCTGGGTCTTTTAAAATCTATTGGAATCCAGTTTAAGATTTCAATTGTCCATCTATTATTATCTCTTCTAGCAATATGTCCAGCCCAACTCCATTTCAACCTTTTAATTTATTCAATGAAGTCAATAACACCTGTTTGTTCTCTTACCCATACATTGTGTTTTCGATCTCTTCTCATTACCCCCAACATGCATCTCTCCATACTTCCTTAAGTAGTCTGAAGTCTCTGTATTGCTCTTCTATAAAGTGTCCAAGTCTCAGATCCATAAATAAGAACTGGTAAAACATATTTATTAAAAATCTTCCTTTTCAAACACATAGGCATATTTCCTTTTAGTATCAAGTTATTTCTACCAAAAGCACTCCAACCAAGTTTAATTATATGATTAATTTCATCCATTATGTTTTCATCTGTATTAATAATCTGACCAAGGTATTTGTAACTGTTAACTTCTTCTAACTCATCATAATCAATCTTTATTTTCATATTTTGAAAAAAAATGATTAAACATTACTTTAGTCTTTTTAACATTTATCTTTAGTCCTACTTTCATCTGATAACTCCTGCAACATTTTCTGCAGCTCTAAAGCATTATTTGCAAAAATAACTACATCATCTGCAAAATCTAAATGATTTAAATAATCTCCATGTGCTTTCACTTCTTTAACTTCCCATTTTAATCCACAAAATACTTCTTGCAACACTGCTGTAAAACGTTTTGGAGATATGGAATTACTCTGTCTTACACCCTTCTCAATACTGACTTTCATAGTATCATTATGTAATCTAATTGTTTCTGTTGCATATTTATAAATATTCTTTAAAATTTGACAATATCCTGAATCTATACTTTGATGATTCAATGCTTTAATCACTGAAGAAATGTTTCTAGAATCAAATGCCTTTTCATAATCTACAAATCCAAAACATAATGGCAACTCATATTCATTTGTTCTTTCTATAACTTCTCTCATAATCTACTGTACTAAAACCACTTTTAAATCCAGCTTGTTTTTTGGTTACATAGAAATCCCATGTTCTCTGTAAATAAGTTGTAATTATCTTGGCAAAAATTTTGTATAAAACTGATAAAAGGCCGATAGGTCTGTAATTTCTAATATCTTCTTTATCACCTTTTTTAAATATTAATATTAATACTGCAGTTGCCCAATTATCTGGTACAGCTTTATCATTTAGACATTTAGTATATAACTTTGCTAAAAAAAATTCTATTTCTTCACCTGCTTCTTTTAATATATCAATTGTA
Organism: Epiperipatus broadwayi; assembly: GCA_028023455.1. NCBI lineage: Eukaryota > Metazoa > Onychophora > Udeonychophora > Euonychophora > Peripatidae > Epiperipatus > Epiperipatus broadwayi. Next base: position 9,180,641 of record JAQFVV010000035.1, on the reverse strand, counting down.
ATTCCATCATTACATGGAGCCTTTTCTTTCTTCATATATTTAATTGCATACCTCACTTCTTCATTTAAAATTCTGAGCAATTAAGAAGATGTAATAGATATAGGATATACTTGTTTTTTATTACTATATAATTCTTGATAAAAGTCTTCTACCCATAGCATGATGTTATCTCTCTTTTTAGTAATAATTCCATCTTTTTTTCTTATTGCAGATATAAATTTTCTACTAATACCAAAATGTTGTTTTACATTCTGGAGACTTTTATTTTCTTTTATAGATTTCTTTGCTAGTTCACAGTTATACTTTCTTATATCATTTTCAACTCTTTTCCACCCCATTTTACAAATTTCAAGATATTCAATCTTTTTTATTGCATCATTTTTGTATATCTTCATATTCCTTCTTTTTTTCATAAATTCTCTAGTCTCAGTAGAACTTTTATTGGTTAATTGCTGCTTTTTTCTACCAGCTATCTTTGTTGCAGTTTTTAAAAGTGCATCAGTTATTTTCATATTAATTTCATTCAAATCTGAATAATGTTCAAAATCTACTAATACTTGAAACCGATTGGTAACTTCTAATTTAAATTCATTAGAATGTTTCTGAAGATTAGGAATATCAACTATAAATATTGTTTTTCTTAATAATTTTTGTCCCTCTAGTTTTGCATTAACATGTATCTTACGTCTTACTCATCGATGATCACTTCCTGTGTTAAATTTATTAAGAAAATTACAATCTTGAAATATCTATTTTCTGTTAGTCAAAATATAATCCAATTCTGCTGTACTTTCATTTGGATGCTTCCAAGTCCATTTCCTTTTAACATTTTTCTCAAAAAAAGAATTCATAATATAAAGTTTTTCTTTTTCTGCAAACTTCACAAATCTATGTCCTCTCTCATTTCTATCCCCATAACCAAAATTACCTACAGCACTTTCATTTTTCATTTGTTTTCCAATTCTAGCATTAAAGTCTCCCATAACAATTTTAAAATGTTGTTTTCTCTGACCAAATGCCTTTTGTACATCCATATAAAAATTATTATTTCATTACTATGAGAACATGTTGGGGCATAAACCTGAATTCTCTGCATTGGGTATCGGCTATTAAGTTGTATAACGAATCTTGCCACTCTGTCCGATACCCCATTAATCTCCATAATGTTGTTCTTCCACTTTTTATTTATAATGAATCCTATGCCACTTGTATTTCCAATATTAATGCCTTTATAATAGAGTACATGTCCACTTTTTAAATCAGTTGTCTTTTCACCTTTTCTTCTAACTTCACAAAGTCCAATAATGTCCCATTTAATATAAGACAGTTTTTTTAATTCTTGCAATCTTCCTTCACTTGAAAGTGATCTGTAGTTGTAAGTAGCTAAATAAAAAGTCATCATCAAATGGCAGCCTGGGTCTGCAATCAGGGAATTCTTAGCACCCTCCACATTTGGCCACCAACTGCTGCCTTGGTTGGTGACTTTACAGCCTTCTGGGAATAAGGGCCATGATTTATGTTTGTCTGTCATGATTGTATATATGTATTGGAAAAATATTTATCATTTCCACAAACATTCATTTTGCCTTATCAGGCAACTAACAAGAAAGACTGTCATGTTTCTTGATCTTAAACCCAGAGGTAAAAAGTCAATAAACTCATCAGGCTGGCTAATGTGTATTGGTGAGCAGCCCATCCATGTTTGTATACTATATGAATAATCACATAGTAATAACAGCTGCAATAACAGTAATCTATGGAGTAACTTAAACAGTAAAATTTAATAAATTTTTAAAGACAGATCTAAAACATCCATTGTAGGCAATGACAAAATTACAAGAACTCAAATTGCAAATGACTTTCTTCTATTTATAAGATACTCTTGATGACATTATTGTTGTCACAACAACTGTTTAATATTGCTAAAATTTGACTCACTGATGAAAAATTTGTTCAAGAAAATTTTGCCTTCAATAAGTGAGTGAAATGGAGATTTAAAAAAATGGATACAGTGAAAATGAAATACTACTTTACAAGTTCAATATTATTTTTCCAATTTAAACCAAAATAAAGAATTCCTATTATAATTCTAATACATTTAAGGGATATAAATATTTTTATCTACCTTTTTTAATAATAATTTTTGTATAACTAATTTATGAACAAACATATATGAAACATAAAACATTTAATTTTATAATAGGTGTTGTTATGGTGATTGTAATAAGAGAAATTGAAATGTGCAATACTTAATAATAATATTGATTCTCTTCAAGTAAGGCTTTATGATTCACATAACTATTTCCAAAATTTATTTGTTTATTCACATGTTCATATTTTTTTCTGAGGTGTATCACAACATATTTATAAATTGATGCTAAATGTTAATAATATATCATAATGTTGTTTGCATAGTATAGTTGCCATAGTTACCTGGTTAATATTAATATTTCAATACCTCCATTATCAATAGATCAAGTGAAATAAAAATTAAGTAAGACCAACAAACTTCTTTATTTTTTAAATACTGTGACTACACAAATCTGGTTACTACTATTGAAATATAGACTTTTAAACAGAGGGCATTACTGGATATTTGTAATTGTATAATGGTTTATATATATATATATATATATATATATATATATGTGTGTGTGTAGATAATTTATTGGAATTTCATGGTCACTGGTAATATTCATTGTAATGATAAATATAACAAAAATAATGTAACATTTTAGCAGTGATAATAATTTTTTAAATATTTTTAAACCCAGAAATATATATCCAGTTGAGCTAACTTGTTAGATTTCATAAATTAGTTGAACATATTGACTGATTGATATAAAGACACATATTATCATGGATTCACAACTATTGATTGATTTGCCAAATCAAATATCATAACAACCTGTGACTCTATTTTTTATCTAGTGCATATTTTTTACATCTTCCATTAAAATCTAAACTGAGTTTCATTTTTTTTTTTAACAATCTTTCATATAAAATTCTTATCTTTATTGGAATTTTTTTTGCACTTTGCACTCTTTAATATATGTTATCTTTATATCTTAATATTCATATTTTACTGGTCACCAGCAATATAAAATGTTGTAAAGCAGTTGATTTTATTTCAATAACAAAATAGCATTTAAATTGGAAGAGTGTAGGGATAATAATTACTTATATTGGCTGTGGTAAAAATTCTATGACTGTGCAGAATAATATTTAAATGATTCCCCTCAGAAGTTACTCAAGTGTAATAAATTATATTATGAAAAATAGAAATTATTATAAATGTAATTTACATATACAAAAATAATAGTTTGATAATAATAATTTTTTAACAATGCTAAGAAAAGTTTATTAATAAAAAATATTATTGAATTATAGTTATGTTTAACATAGTCTTGGGTATTTTCAAGCATTTCTGCTAGATAATATAAATTCACTCAATAGATTTTGTGTTAAATAAAAGTTTCTGAAAATATAAGTTTTGGTACTGTCAAAATGTTTGTTATATCATTTTTATCGCCAAAAATAAAAGTTAAAAATATATATTATCCATTTTTTAAAAAAAAAAAATCATTTCAGTTTAACAAAATTAAGAAATAAAAATTGTAAAAAAAAAATGTCAATACTATATAATTTTTTATCAATTTATCAAATTAATTTCTCACAGAAAGTGGGTTTGTGTGTACAGTGTATCAAATGATAAAATTAATACATTATATACAGAAAAATGGATTGTATAATTTTTTAAATCAAAATGATTAAAATGTAATGAAGAATAAGATACATAAAAGTAGGGTTAGAAATAAATATTTTAGTTTCACCATATATATCCATGTAATAGATACAGGCCACATTATTAATTTTGATGAATCTAAGGTTGTCTTCTTTGAGAGAAATGAAATAAAAAGAATTAAAGAATCTTTATTATTAAAAAGTTTATGATTCTGCAGCAGTTAACTTATTTAAAAGTTTTTTTTAATATTAAGGGTGGCTGGGAGGTAAGTGGAATTGTAGGCAATGTTTACTTTAAATATGTTTTTATTTTGTAATTCTTTATACTTGAAAGTCTGTTTGTAGCAGTAAAACCACTGGTATTGTTTTAGAGTTTATTTTTCTGGAAAGTCTGATTGAGTTATGAATTTGGTGTAATCAACATAGGTATAGTAATAAAAAGAGAGTATATGCAAAAAACAAGTATATATATATATATATATATATATATATATATATATATATATATATATATATATATATATATATATATATATATATATATATATATATATTTTTTTTTTTTTTTTACTTAAAAGCAATAATTTATTCCAAAAAAAAATAGTTTGTTGAAAGACTATTTAAGATATACGTTCTTACATTTTAATCAGTTACTTATATATTTAATTATATACAATAAACATTACATGATCACCATTTTTTATGCTTGCTCTATAATTGTTATTAAAACAGGCAACACTCTCCATACAGTACTGCCACTCAGTGCAAACCAGAGTAATTAATGGATGCCAGAAAGCTTGTGCATAAAATCCCCATCTAGTGCTTACACATCCAATATCTCCAGACTAGTTTCTGGCTTATGCTTTTCATCAATGAGGAGCCTTGGATCTGAGAGTGCTGCACCTAGCATACAATACTGTATAGAGAGTTTTGCCTGTTTCAATAATAGTTATAAGCAAGCATAAAAAATGGTGATCATGTGATGTTTATTGGCTTAAAAACAATCCTGCCTAATAGGATATTGGTGGCTATGATTATTAAAGAACCAAAGACACCAAAATAAACTGAGTTCAGACTTATATGACTATATAAGCTAATGAGCTTGGATTGAAAATATTAGTGTTTTTAATTTAAGACTCATAGTTTTGTAGTTAAGTAGTGATAAAAGGTGGCTGCTATAGGGTTACATTAGGTGTAATGCTCTCAGATCCAAGGCTCTTCACTCATGAAGGCCATAAGCCAAAAACTAGTCTGGGGATATTGTTTGAATAGGCACTAGATCAAGGATTTTATGCACAAGCCACCTGGCATCCATTGATTATTCTGGCTTGCACTGAGTGGCAATACTGTATGGAGATCTTTGCCTGTTTTAATTATATATATAAATATACAAACCATTATACAATTACAAATATCCAGTAACGCCCTCTGTTTAAAGATATAGATCTTTAAACAAAGGGCGTTACTGGATATTTGTAATTATATAATGGTTTGTATATTTTCTATAATTATTTCAGTTAGTGTTAACAGTAATTTTCTTTTCATATATATATATATGCCCATTTTGTTGAATGAGTTACAAAAATGAATAGTTGAATGAATATCAATATTTTTTAAAAGATGAATACAAATTAAAAGAGATGAATGATAATAAATATAAAATAATAGATGAAATAATTTAACATGAATATAAGATAATAAGATGTATAAATACTTAGTTTCAAATCTAAAATGAATAAAATAAAAAGAACATCAATTTGAACACCCCTTGAAAATATTGTTTTTTTTTTTTTTTTTTTTTGGGGGGGGGGGTCAAAGTATGTCCTTCAGCTTTTGTCATGAGTCTTATAATGAACAAATTTTGTACAACCTAGCACACAATATTTTGATTTAATTTTAAAAATGCTTAACTGAATTTAAAATAAAATATTGCTTCAGTTAAAAAAAATATGGAAAATAAAAATAAAAAGTAATGGTAGTAAAGATTAATGAAAGATACATTAAAAAAATATTTTTTTCTCTATCCCTAATTATTATTGAACACTAATTGTTAACATTTAATTTACATTTATTCTCTTTAATGTTTAGCAAGTAATAATTTAAATTCACTTAAAGATTTAGTAAAGTGTGGGCGACTTTAATAGTTATGTATTGCTTTTTATATTTGCACACTTTTATGGATTAGTTTTAATTAATAACCATACATTAGTAAAAAAATAGTTCAACTTGTTTTATTGACTTCAAACAACTTATTTATAAATAGAATATTATTTGATAAACTTAAAAAACAAAAATGTGCAATTAGGAGTAATTCCAGAGCAGTTTGTTATAAGATTGTGTAATGGATAGATATAAAATTGTAGAGATTTATGCATATTCATTGGTTAAATCTAGTTGTTGGTATTGTTACAGCAAATTAATACTTCTAGTTGCACATATTGAAAAAAAATTAGTGAAATTTGTGTGAAGCTTTTTTGCTATGCACTATCCTTTCTGCATTGCACACAATTAACATAAAACTGAAAACATTAAAATATTTATGTACTCGATTAGTGTTAGACTAGGTAACTATGTAAATAAATTAACTTGGGTTTAAAGCCATTTCAATCTCATGTTATTAGAAAGTGTAATTCGAACACAGACATTCACATGACCCACTACTCTCAGTGCCATCTCATATTGCTGACCCACCTGATCACACACATGTTGAAAAGATAAATAATCACCAATATAGTATTTCATGCTAAACCAGCAATCGTGAGTTGATCTAGATTATTATCCTCACACATACATATATAATCAGTACTCAGCTTTATATTAAGATAGCCAATCTTCATACTTTAATGGACATGCTTCAAACTATTCCAACTCACAACTCTTCAGCCTTCCATTTCATTGAAAATCTATATTACATATATAAATGCAGGTTTAAGCCAGTGCAATCTATTAATTGAAATGGAAGGCTGAAGAGTTGTGAGTTGGAATAGTTTGAAGCCTGTCCATTAAAGTATGAAGATTGGCTATCTTAATATAAAGCTGAGCACTGATTATATATATATGTGTAAGGATAGTAATCTAGATCAACTGATGATTGCTGGTTTAGCATGAAATACGTATATTGATGATTATTTATCTTTTCAACATGTGTGTGATCAGGTGGGTCAGTAATATGAGATGTCACTGAGAGTAGTGGGTCGTGTGAAAGTCTGAGTTCGAATCCCTCCTATATTACATATATAAATTCATGTTTAAGCCTGTGCAATGTATTAGAAAGTGTAATAAAAAATAAACAAGTATCCAATAGATATGTAAATGCAAACTGTAGCTCCCATTACTTAGAAAATGTGGACACTACCATCTATACTTCACTACTGATTCAATCTTTTAAAAGATGGCTCTATGATAGCAAAGAATAAATTACTGCTTATAAATTGTATATGTTAAAATTTAAAGGAAAAATACACACCTTTGTTTTACATTTACCATATATGCTCTATATTGAAAATTATTTATAGTCAATATCGAATTCACATTATTGTCATAATGCTATACTTACATAACTATTCAAAAAAATTAGCTTCAGCTCAAAATTATGACATATTAGATTCTTAGATTATATAGAAAAAAAGAAGTAAAATAATTTCTACATAAATGCATGCAAATTCTGCACCTTTATTGTAAATGTCAAATATTCAAAAACTAATTTGGAATTAAGGATGTAGCATTAGTATCTGATATCCATTGATTACACAAACTCTTTTTTTCTCTCATATGTCAAATGCGTTGACCGGGAAGCGAACCCGGGCTAACTGCTTAGAAGGCAGCTATGCTAACTGCTAGGCCACCAATGCTTGACTGATTATACAAGCTCTTGAGCAATGAATAGAGTGTATTACTATTCCCAATTAAAAATAATGGAAGTAATTGAAGGTCACTCTTGTCTTTTCTCTTTAAAATATCTTTTAACATAGGACTTGGTAGAGTACAAGAAAAATAAAATGATTTTAAAAAATAAAAAGGGTATGGTAAATTCAGAATTAATAGATTCAAATAGTTATATTAATATAAGTTTGTATTATTATAGAAAAACATCATTGGATAATTTGGAACTTGTTATTGTTAAGCTAATGTTGTTGTTTCTTTTATCAAAGTGTTATTATTGGCTTAAATAAAGTGTGAATGAATACAATTAATTTAAAAACTTGATGGTAGGTGATTTATATATTATTATAATTGATATATTAAAAGAAGCAGGTGAAGAAATAGAATTTTTTTAGCAAAGTTATATACCAAATGTCTAAATGATAAAGATGTACCAGATAATTGGAAGAATGCAGTATTAATGTTAATATTTAAAAAAGGTGATAAAGAAGATATTAGAAATTACAGACCTATCAGTCTTTTATCAGTTTTATACAAAATGTTTATTAAGATAATTACAACTCGTCTACAGAAAACCCTGGATTTCCACCAACCAAGAGAACAAGCTGGATTTAAAAGTGGTTTTAGTACAGTAGAGCATATCCAGGTATTGAGAGAAATTATAGAAAGGACAAATGAATATGAGTCACCATTATGCTTAGGATTTGTAGACTATGAAAAAGCATTTGATTCTATAAACATTTCTTCAGTGATTAAAGCATTGGATCATCAAGGTGTAGATCCAGGATATTGTCATATTTTGAAGAATATTTATAAAAATGCAACAGCAACAATTAGATTACATAATGATAGTAGGAAAATCAACATTGAAAAGGGTGTAAGACAGGGTGACTCCATATCTCCAAAACTTTTTACAGCAGTGCTGCAAGAAGTATTGTGTGGATTAAAATGGGAAGCTAAAGGAGTGAAAGTAAATGGAGATTATTTAAGTCATTTAGGTTTTGCAGATGATGTAGTTGTTTTTGCAAATAATCTTTAGAGCTACAGGGAATATTGCAGGAGTTATCAGATGAAAGTAGGAAAGTAGGACTAAAGATAAATGTTAAAAAGACTAAAGTAATGTTTAATAGATTTTCTCAAAATATGACAATAAAGATTAATTATGATGAGTTAGAAGAAGTTAACAGTTACAAATACCTTGGTCAGATTATTAATACAGATGGAAATATAATGGATGAAATTAATCATAGAATTAAACTTGGTTGGAGTGCTTTTGGTAGAAATAACTTGATACTAAAAGGAAATATGTCTATGTGTTTGAAAAGGAAGGTTTTTAATAAATGTGTTTTGCCAATTCTTAATTATGGATCTGAGACTTGGACACTTAATAGAAGAGCAATACAGAGTCTTCAGACCACTCAAAGAAGTATGGAGAGATGCATGTTGGGAGTAACAAGAAGGGATCGAAAACGCAATCTATGGGTAAGAGAACAAACAGGTGGTACTGACCTCATGGAAAAAATTAAAAAGACTGAAGTGGAGTTGGGCTGGACATATTGTTAGAAGAGATGATAACAGATGGACAACTGAAATTTTAAACTGGATTCCAAGAGATTGTAAAAGACCCAGAAAGAGACCACATGTGAGATGAATGGATGAAATAATAAAGTGTGCAGGGGTGATGTGGGGAAGAGAAGCTAGCGATAGGAAAAGATGGATTGAACTTGGAGAGACCTTCATCCTGCAGTGGATTGATAATGGTTGATGATGATGATGCACATAATTTTTTTTTGCAAGGGAAAATAAAAAGAAAACTTGATAAATAAAAATAATTATAGCATGCATAAATTTTTATGGAGCAAATATTTTAAATATTAGATGTATTAAAAGTTTTGTATAAAAACATTAAAGTTATATATATATTCTACATGAAGAACATAAAGAACTGTTACTTTTTTATAAGCAATATTAAATATTTAAATATATCTATTAAGTTAATTTCATAGTAATAAAAACAGTATTGTAACAACAAAATGTTTAATTTAAAAACAATTGCCTCTTGTTAGTTTTATAGTGGCTAAGATAAGACTTCAAATAACCACAGAATCTTAACAATTTTTAAAGACCCTCAAAGCAGATTGGAGGATAAATTGCAAGACTGGCGGAATAAAATGCAAAAGAAATTTTAAAAATCTCTTAGATAAAAACTCAAAGAATTCCAAAATAAAATAGAGTGAAATTAAAAAGTTTTAATGCACACTTAAAACCTCTCCAAGGAGAATTTAAAAAAAAAATTCCAAGAATTTTAAAATAACATATAAGAAAAAAGTTTAAATTCACCCCTTCCCTCTTCTCCCTTCCCATATACAAAAAAAATACTTCTCAAAAACTCTGAAAAGAAACTGAAAAAAAAAAAACTTTAAAAAAGTTAAAAAATCTCGTTAGGCGGCAATATAAAATACAGAAAAAAATAAGAGTGATAATAAATTAAAAGAAAACATAAAATATAAATGAAAATGCAAATAATCAAGAAATAAATAAGACAAGAAATTAATGAATTTCATTAGAAAATTAAAAAATCTTAACTTTGTTTGAAAACAAGGATGAATAAAGCATGGCAAGATTTATGAAAGAACAAAGTGATATAACATTTGCACATAAAAAAACCCAAATTAAATCAACTTTACGATAAAAGAAGCAAGAAATACTTAAATGCATACAAACAATAAAACTATAAAGAAGTCAATAGATAAAGAAATTGCGTCTTTAATGGTTCAAATATTTGAAATAACTTTTTCAATATATACATACTAGGAGCAATTAATAAAATCTCAACCAAAATGTGAATAAAAAAGAATAGGAAACATTTTGCTAGTATAAAAGAGAAGGTCCAAAAGGTATGTTAAAGTATAAAATGATGTACAAGGACTGTGTAAAAATAAGAATCCATCTGGAATAGTTAATTCATTGGCATAGTTAAAATGAATATTGCCAATCAAACTTAAGAATTTTATTCAAAGTAAACCATGCTAGATATAAACTCAAAATAAATATTCATAATGATAAGAAAAATAATTTCACAACTTTTATATTTACTTAAACAAGAGAAGCTATAGTATATAACTAGAAATAAAAATATCTACAAAAGTATCTATAATTGCATGGAATATTTCTAATTAAATGCTGTATATAGATTTATAAAAATAAAACGATAAAATATGTGAAGATTATAAAAAAAAAAACATAATTCTTGAAACATTTCTTTCAAGTACAATCTATAGATAAAAAAATATTAATCCAGAAAACTTATTGCTTATATTAAAGACTAAAGGAAAAATTTGGTTCATAAATCAATAACTTAAAAATAATTATGATAAAGAAATTGTGTCTACGAAAATGTATTTTTATAAATAAAATGATTTAGGATGTAATCTTTTTATATATATGTGTGTGAGTAAAATTTATATAATATATAAAAAGATTGAGAAAACAGTAATGGAGAAGGCTTAGAAGATTGAAAATCATTACATGGGTTATGTCCATGAAAGTATGATAAATGTGTGTTCAAAACAGTAATTTTGCTTGAAAAATAATTGTATACTATTCAGGAATCTCTACTTCTATAAATGCGGAAGAACTTTAAAAATGAAATCAAAATAATTTTTCTCACATAATCTGCATAATTTCTCTTGTAATGAATTGTTAATAAAAATAGTGACAAGATCAAGTACTGCTGAAAATCAGAGCAATATAATAGAAACAAAAATACATTTTCAATTTCTTTTAAATAGAAGTACATGAAATGGAAAACTTTGTTTGATGCGAAATTTTCAAGCCTGAATATAAAATAATGCTTTTAAAAGTTTCAAAATTTAGGGTTTATTCTTTAAAAAAATTTCCTTGCAGACTTAAGACAGTTTAACTGTACAGGAATATATATAGCTATAAGTCATCTTACTAATAAAAAACAACAACATATTTTTGGTACTGGATTTAATATTTTTTATTCTTTAAAACTTTGAATGTATAAAAGAAAAACTAGTGATATTAAAATTGGTTTCAAAAATGTTGACTAGCATTAAATTCACAAAATTAAAAACAAAAAAGTTTTTATTCTTTATTCATATTAGTGCATCTACAAAAATAAATATTAAAATTCTTTAATCCTCATACTAATAGGAACAGTAAATTCATCTTATAGAAAATAATAGTATTGCATATGTTATTTGAATACCCTGTTATTACTATTTTTTTGTTTGATGCATAAATTGATTATAACATATAGATTTAAAAAATCACTTTCAAAACAATCGTCAACTTATAGTTAGCAGTTAGAATAAAAATTAAGTCACTATTATACATACATTTATATGCATAGATTTAGGAAAGATCATAGATTAGTACGTTTTAGCATTAAAAAGCAAGTTTTATCTCAAACATTATCTATCTATCTATCTATCTCCCCCCCCCCCCCCCCCCCCCCCCCCCCCCCCCCCCCCCCCCCCCCCCCCCCCCCCCCCCACACCACACACTCTCTATCTACTCTATCTACCTACCTACCTACCTACCTACCTACCTACCTACCTACCTACCTACCTATCTATCTATCTATCTATCTATCTATCTATCTATCTATCTATCTATCTATCTATCTATCTATCTATCTATCTATCTATCTATCTATCTATCTATCTATCTATCTATCTATCTATTAGTAAAAGATTTGACATTATTTTTTAGAAGTAACTATTATTTGCACCAGATTTCACACTAAAATTGCCACTTTCAATTTTGATTTACGCTGATGAGATATAGAATTTTATTAAAGAAGATGTTATGGGTACAATTTTGACTGATTTAGGATTTATTAAAAAGAAAAATCTTTACTGATTCTATGACAATAAGATTTGATTAAAAGAAAAGTTGTGGCATTTCTTCTTTCTGCATAATAAATGAATGTGGAAATTTATAAGCAAAAAACATATTTAAAATCAAAAGTTCAAAGATTGATTTATAAAAAAGACTTAATAATTACTGGTAGTTTAAAATTGCAAAGAAGATAGTAATTTGATAAAAGTAATCAATTTAATTTAAAAAAAAAAAAAAACATTAGAAATAGCATATAAAAAAGATATAATTCTACTAAATGTCTTAATGTATCAGCAAGACATTTAGTAGAATTATATCGTTTTTATAGGTTTTAATGTTTACATAATAATGATGACATTTTGAGCAGATAGAAAAAGATTTTTGATCATTTTTGAATAATATTTATATATTAATTCCAATTTATACATTTTAAACAATTGGTTTTTTTTATAAAGTAAACTTTATTAGTAGCAAATTATGTATAAATATTATATATGTACAAGAAAATAAATGTAAGTTACATAATGTTTGATACACGAAATATAAACACTCAGGCAAAATAACTACTGCTTTAAGGCAGATTAAAAATGATTTGAAAAAAAAAAACCTATCTTATGTAGGTGGATCTGTATTTTATTTAACAATTTACGCGCTTTATATATAAGTATATTGAAAGATAAGCTTGCTTTGAATACTAATAACATTATGATTTAATGCTGAAATAATGTACAACTCAGAAAAATATTATATTGCCAAATATATAAATCACTTTTTATTAATTTTTTAAAGATGTATTTTTTGTTAACAAATATGCTAGAACAGTAGCTAGTCATATGATTCTAAGAATATAAATAATTACAGCAGCATCGAAGAAATGAAAGAATTAAAGATTTTTCTTGAGTAATTGCCTGAGATTTATTATACATTTATGGAATACTGAAAAACATAAGGATGAGAAATATGGACAGGTTGAAAAATGTGTAGCATATCTATTTAATGATTCTTACACAAGACTCAAATAAAGATGTTTATTAGGTTACATACTTTGCTTTAAATATTTAAATGAGATCAGCTAGAGATTCAATATTGCATGGGTTCAACATATTTGCATTTTCCTTAGCATGATCAGTAAAACATAACTTGTACATGGAAGTGAAGGAAAAAATAATATATAGGGGATTAAAATAACTCTAATATAGAAGGCAAATAATTGAAAACATATTAGATTAAGACCCCTTTACAGAAAGGATGGCAAGCAGTTGTAATTGATGGCTATGAAAATTCTCAGATGCATGACTTTTTTACAGATACAAACAATGCTTCTAATAGTAGTTTGAAAGAACACATTCATGAGCTATAGAAAGCAAGAATATCTCAAAAAATAGTATTGACAATACAAACATTTATTATAAGATAAACATTTTTGAGCAGAATGATTTTAGTTTTGTATTGGGACTTGCTGATAATGAGATAGTTCGAGTGATGATCTTAATTGTGTCTTAGCTAAATTGACTGGAATTCCAAGAAAGAATGAAATTAGTTCTTGTGAAGAATGTTGGTAATTTATAGTTTCAAAAACAACTTTATTGAGCGTAATAATTGTACAAACAGAGTAAAAAGAAATCCATGAATACTGGTACACATATCATCATGACAACTTGACATTTACATGAAGAATCATGAGGGAAAAAACAAGTATATAAACAAATTTATATAGACAAAAAAATTATACCTTTACCCTTAGAAATATTAATAACAAAGAGACCAAAAAATATATTATTATCCAACACTAAAGAATTTCAAGTGTCCATTATTCAATTCTGTCTTTTACAGCATGATCATTTTATGTAATCAAGTTTTTATTAGATTTCTTCGTCCAATTTTTTCCTCTCCTTTCTTTATAGGCTTGAGCGTAGTCACATTAGTGACCACGAGGATGTGTAAATGGTTGTTGATGAAATTCTTTCATCCCTTAGCCTTATTATTTCTATTTTGTTCCAAAAGATATTTGGATGCCTACTTGAGCGTGTATTATATTCTAAATGTACATCTGGTGCACGATAGTGAGAATAGTGTAAATGTACTGGTTCTAATGTGTGCAAATTTACCTTTCACATAGAATTGAAGGAGTGTTTGTATAGTATACTTTCTATTTTTCAATAAATTGGGAATTCCAGCCTGAATACTATCTAATGTAGAACAAGAAAAAAAAATGTGACTGATTTTCTGTTTCCCTTTTGCAAAGCTGCACACATCGTCAATGGTAATGCAGTTTCTTTTATAATAAAGAAATTTAAAGTTGGTAATGCTTCCATGTTTAGTTTAAGTAGGGAGTCATAGTATTTTGGTTCTAATGACCAGTATTTAACTTTTTTTTTTATTAATTGTTTGTAATTTATATTCAAAAAAAGTTTATTATTGTCATTTGTAGGATAGATTAATATGTATATTTCCCAATATCTTTACTTAATTTTCTGGGTCAAGATCACTGATCTTGTGATATTAAGCAATGTGTTGTGAAGAGTGTTTAAAAAATCAATAATTGGTGGTGGTTTGTCTGTTAATGTGATTTTATGGATTACTTCCAAATATGGAAATAGCCTTATGCATGATGTAATTAAATTGATGGTTTTCTGAATCCTAATCTATTTTGCACTAGGGGTTTTTGGATTCATTTAATTGATATTGTAGACATCTCTCCCCTTCCCTATGGTTGTTTTCTATATAAGCTCTCAATTTTTAATGTGAAGGCTTTGCTATATATAATTTCTGGAATCTAGTATGAAACTCCAATTATCACTAAAAGATTAAAAAGTGCCACTTTTGCATATAGTGACATGTAAGATTTTGTGAGAGAATTAACCATTTTTTCAGTTTTTTTTTATTAGCTCTCTTTGGATTTGTATGCGTGCATCTCCATGTTGCTTAAAAAAATGGAAAGCATAAAAAAGGGCTCTGTGTCCCTTTGAAATAATCTTCATGATAGCATCCTGTATATATTGGCTGTGCACTTGATTTCTCTGTATTGAATTCAAGATTACATTTTTTTTGTAAAATTTTGAAGAATTTTTATTAATTTGAGAATTTGTTTTTTTTTTAATGTTAGAAACAGATATATTATCCATATATGCTACACATGGAATATTTGTTTTTAATTCTGATATGAATATTGCTCCTAAATTGTTTTCTATTGCTTTGGTCAATAGATTGATGTATAATGTGAATAGTAGGGCACTTAATGGTGATCTTTGTAAAATTAAACAAAAAGAGTTATTATGAATATTTTCCATTGCGGTTAATGTGTATTTCCCCGCTCAGAAGTAGATTTGTAATCAAGTATATTAGCGAAGTTGGTATTGATGTTTTTATTAATTCATCAATTAGTAGATCAATTGGTACTATATCAAATGCAAATTTTATGTCTAGATTTACTACAACTGGACCATATTTCTTATTAGTTCTGACTAAATCTATTACTGTTTTAAACAGAAATGCTGCTTAACCTGTTGAAGAGTCCTTTTTGGTGAACTGAAATCTCAAGAGTTGTAACAATATATAGGATTGAATTTTTTCCTTAATCACTTACTCTAATACCTTAATACCAAGTGGGCTCATTGATATTGGTCTGAGATTTGTAAGTGTGGATATGTTTTCCAGTTTTTACATAAATGGCACCAGAGATATTGGATAGAGTCCTTGAATATTATATGCTTGTTTTGTTAAAAAATTTGCAAAATTTACTAAATATTTTGAGGTAAATTTGCTTAAATTATTATATACAAACAAGAGTATACCATGTAACCCTGGATTGAATGATTTTGGTACTGCTGCAAGCCTTTCAACAAATTCTTCAGGTGTACATTTTAAATTATCTTCTGGTACTGCCAAGAAGTTATGTTTGGGAGTAAATTTTAATCCCTTTTGTAATTTTATTTAAAGGGTGATAATAGTGGTTGCATCATATTGTTGACTGTAATGATTTCATTATTCATATTTATTGCTGTGGGGACTCTATTTACTGGTGCTTGACTTAATGCCCATCTAAATATTGTCTTGACCAGGTATGGGGATGATTTAAGTATATCTTTTTTTATTGATATATATTCTCTGAGTGTTTCACACACTGCTTGATATGCTCTTTTCATTATCATTTACATTTTTGCATTCTTCTGCTGTAGTAAAGCTTCACAAGATTCTTTTATTAATGTCATATGCAAGAGCCAGGACTTTCAATGGTACTGGTTGATTTTTTGTTGCACTATCTATTTATACAAGATATAATTTTTATAAATGTTATCCAGGTTTGAACTGAATACATTTCAAGGTCTCCAATTTTGAATAGTAGTGTGTACATTTCTGAAAATAAATGTTGCTGGACAGAAGTGCTCTAATGGTTTTACTGGTTGTTATTAATGGTTTGAAAAGTTACTATGATTGTAGCATGATCTGAAAAAGATGTATTTATCAGTGATAAGTTCATCATATGGTGCAGTGATGGTAATTAAAACACCAGTCAATCATTGATAAACATCTGCCATTATTAAATGAGACAGAGTTTTGTAGCAGAAACCCTTCGTTTGTTCATAAGTGGAAAAGCCAGTTAGTGTAACCATTTCATTACAAATATACTGCCACACAGACTATTAAGTGAGTTATATTAAAAACATGTGAAACCACTTATTTAATATTATTGGATTCTTAGACAACTATTAATTTTATTATATAATGTTTTTATTTCAGAACAAAAAAAATTGATTCTAATATCAATAATTATAAATATCTACTATTTGATTTTAACTAATGTTTTTATTGCTACAATATTTAAGAATAAACAGTATAAATAACAATGAAAATAATCTAGAACTATATATAAAATGTGACTAGTAAAATACATATATAAATATCATTTCATCTCATTCATCATTTGTTTTTGTTTTTTAATTTTTGCTATAGTTTCCAAAGTAAATATATGCACTATTTTTAGGGGGGGGAAGTTTATTCGATGCAATGGAAAACTTTAGAATAAAAATTCTTTCAGATTCTTCCATAGATACATAGTGAGGAAGGTAAAAAAGCATTGTTGTAATATGAGAGTAACAGTTTCCTATTGAAGATATTTTCAAGCTATATCTACTAATTTATAATTGAATCACTACTTGTGTTGGCTTATTAAGCCAGCTGCCTAAAAAGGTATCCTTTTTTTTTAGAAATCTAACATCTAAAATAAAATCAAGTTTTGTTTAGATTTGAACTCAAAATCATGATCCTGGAATTCAATAAAATAACCTTTTCCTGTTCTAGTAAATAATTTATTTTAATTGCATCATAAAAAAATAATTTTTTTAAATGTCCATTTTATAACAATCTACTTCTGAGTTATCTATAATTAGATAGTAATATCCTCCAACTACTTTCTGGAAATTGGTATTTCTCAGTAAAAAATAACTGTTTTTGATTCTATTCATGAACATAAAGTGTTGTATGGTTTAGAACTATAGGTAAAGTGGTAGATTCCAGAGCTCAAAGTATATGAATATACTTCAACTTTCTCTTTTTTCTGCCTTAAATTTCTTCTTATGAACTCAAGCAATAAAACATTCAATTATATGTTATAAACATAAGATTTACTTATTTAGCTAAAGTTTTACTGCAGCTTTTTTTCAAAAATGCTTGTGCTGAAAGACAAGAATTTTGTAAAGAAATTTAATATGACAAAAACAATTTATAAAAATAGCAGCAGATTTAATAAAATAAACACTCGAAAAACACTAACTTATACTTCTAATTTTTAACAGATTTTCTTATTTAACAAGTTATTAAACTAACTTTAAAAAGATATATCTACAAATATATTAATATTTAAAAAAAAAAAAGAGTATGCTTACCACTGTAAAAATTTGAAACTGAAAATAAATTTGATTTAAATTTCAAACTGTAAATAAAGTTATCGAATGTGACGCAATTTTACCAATGCACATATATATATAAGACATATTTTGCGAATTCATCCATGTTAAAAAATTTAAATATTGATATACCGACGTTTTGATTTCATCACACAAGTCAGCTACTGGGTGATAAAAGGTAGAAAGACAGTTGTAGAGGCGCTACAATCACTGATTTGAAAAAAAAAAAAACCGTTAAATTTCCACTAATAGCAAAAATGTTAAATTAAGAATATTTTTAAAAAAAATCTTTCCAAATAGGAGGAAGTTTGCATGCATCATCTCCCTTATTGATACAATCTGGCCTTTTAAGTATCTCAATGGCTTCTCTAATTTTGCACTGGTAGAGATTATCACATCTGGATATGATCCTGGTACTAAAAAAATCAATTTTATGACCTGAATCTATAGTATGGAGTGAGAATGCTGATGAGTGTTGTTTAACTGCATTAGCATGTTCATCTCTCCTAACACTGATGCGACGATTACTCATACCTATGTAAGAAGCTTTACAATTTTCATATGAGATTTGATAAACACTATGAGATTCAAGAGGGATTGAATCCTTAGGCTTGGTTATTATATTGCTGATCTTTTGATGAGTAGAAAATGCTATATTTATATTATAGCATTTTAATATACATCCATTACTGTCAGTAGTTCTTTTTACATATGGAACACAAATCCTAATAGCTGATTTATCATTTTTTTGTTTCCTATTTTGTCAATTTTGGGCTTGAAATAAGACTTTTTTTTTATAAATGTATAATTATAACTATTTGCTAATAAAATACTATTAATATGATTTATTTCTTCTTTCGGGTGTGACTTATCTGAAAGGTTAATTGCTCTATTACAGAAACTATCTGAGTTGGATGATGATGAGAATGGAAATATAAATACCTGTCCGTGTGTGTATTCTTTCTGTAAATTGAAAAAGATAAACTATTTGGTGTTCTGGTGACTAGAACTTCAAGAAAAGGGACTTTTCCATCAGACTCTGTTTCCATTGTAAATTTAATATGAGGATGCATATTATTTAAATATAAGAAAAAATCATCTAATTTATTTTTTCCATGTTGCCATATGACAAAAGGGTCATCTATGTATTTTAACCAAATGAGAGGTTTTAAAGATGATGATTCTAAAGCATGAGTTTTTATATTTTCCATGAATAAATCATCTATTACTGCTGAGATAGGTGAGCCCATAGGAGTACCAAAAACTTGTCTGTAATGCTGTCCATTGCATACAAAATATGTGTTCAATAGACAATGTTTAATCAAAACAATAATATGGTCTAGTAAATTGCAGCATTGTGAAATTACATTTAAAGCTTCATCAATTGGAATGTTTGTAAACAATGACATGACATCAAAACTGACCAGAATGTCATTAGCATTAATTTAAAAAATTTTTAAAACAGAAATAAAATTAAGAGTTTTTAATATATGATTTAATAGATGGGATTGTAAGTTTAATTAAATCTGATAAATATCTAGCTAAAATATGAGTTGGAGATCCTATTGCACTTATTATTGGATGAAGGGGGTATATGGTTGGTGAATGTTTGGAAATCCATAAAATTTTGGACACATGATTTTTCATGAGGGATTATTTTACTTTTTATCTTTGTTTCAATAGGTGATTTATTAATAAGGACTTTTGTTGTTTTTTCCAAATACATAGTATGATCTTTTTTTAAACATGGATGAATCTGCAAATATATTTTTTATATATGCAACCCTTGAAAATCTTCATATCAACATATATATGTTAATGGGACCTGTTTTTTTTTTTCAATTTTAACTCAAATTTCTTTTTTTTAAACTCAAGTTAATGCAAGCAACATAACTCTTCATTTGCTATCTATGAGCTAATCAAACTGAAGCATATCCATAATTAAATTAATATTTATCAACTTGTATTACTCACTTTAAAAACAGCAACTATATTTTCTGATTATTTTAGTCTCAATAAATTATAATCATTATATGATTTAAAAAACCTGCACCTTTTTCAAAAATAGCTTTTGATTTTATTTTGATAAGTTCATTTCATCCTATATGGCATGAATCAGATTAAAGAAAGTGCTATCCTTGGTAATGGATTTAATGACTACCAAAATGATTAATTTTCTTGCTAATTTATCAACTTGCAAATCAGTCTTGAAGCACTTGACTATTCATAACAATTTATAGATATATTTAAACAACAATCCAACATTGCAAAAATAATTAGAACAAATAGATGGCAAAATTAAATTTGTTAGATTTTACAAATATTTAATAACAAATAAGATTATTCAGAGGCAAAACTCTCCATACAGTAGTTCCACTCAGTGCAAGTCAGAGCAATCAATGGATGCAAGAAGGTTTGCACATAAAATCTTTATCTAGTGCCTACTCATCCAATATCCAAGACTAGTTTCTAGCATGTGGCTTTCATCAGTGATAAGCATTGGATCTGAGACCACTGCACCTAGATCTAGTGCAACCCTCCAGCATCCACCATTTAACTTATTATCTAACTATGAAGCTTTGAATCCGAAGTGAAAACAATAATGGGTATTTCCAATAATGTTTTCAATACAAACTCATTAGCTTGTATAGTCATATAGATCTGATCTCCATACTTTTTGGTGTCTTTGATTCTTTAATAACCACAGTCACCATAATGCTATTGGACAGGATTGGTATTAAAACACTAAACATCACATGATCACCATTATTTTATGCTTCAACAAGCTGTTTACACAGAGACAAACTATACATATGTAGCACCACTCAGTGCAAGCCAGAGTAATCAAAAAATCCTCTTGCATCCATTGATTATTCTGGCTTGCACTGAGTAGTGCTATTATATAGAAGAGTTTTGCCTCAGTGGAAACAGCTTGTGTAAGCATAAAAGAATGATGATCATGTGATATTTAATGGTTAAATAAGATTATTAATCTTGATATTCTTTTCTTCACAATTTCAGCAATTATTATCAAAAATAAAATTAAAAAACACATATAATAACATTAAAAATTGATCAGATAACTACATTCTAATTGCATTTGATTAAATACAATATTTTCGATTCAAATACTATTAAAAAATAATCTGATTTATCAATAAGTTTAACTCACTCCATATTTAAAGAAAATAAATAATAATGTCTATTTTATAATTAAAAGAAAATATTATGCAGTTAAAAATAGAATAAAGTAAATATATATATACGTTTCTTTTTCTTTTTTTCTTTTTAAGAAAACTTTAACTCTATGTTTTAAAAAAAGTAATAATATTTATCTTATAATAATAAAAATAAAATATTATACAACTGCAAATCCAAGATCACAGAATAAGATAATTAAAAAATATCTACTTTTTTTTTATTTCACGTTTCCCAAAAAAAAAGAAGTGATATTCATTAAAAAATATGTATTGTAATATAATGAGGTAGTAACCAGTATTTCATTAAGTGTTATGTGCATTTCGGTTCTAGATACCATTTAATTTTATGGACCTTATTTTCAGGGATATGTTATCAATTATTGGATGGCTTTTTAAAACTGGTTATTCTTCTTGGGGGCTTGTCAGGAATAATCTTATATTGATATTCAGAGACATTTAAATGGGATAGAAAATGGCTTCTCCATTTTATGTTTATTATGCTGCAACATATTTAGAAAAGGCATAATTATATGTGTAAGTTTTATAAATACATATTGCACAGTGCAGCTAAAAACAGAAGAAGTACTCTGGGATATTTAGCAATGCATAGTTGACATTTTCAAACTGAGTTCCATGGTTTCCATTACTTTACCAGTTGAAGCAGCTTTTCAATCCAAGTTGTCTTTCTTTTTGCCTAAATTCATTAACTTGCTGATAATCAGCTCACAAATAAATGCAGGAAATAAATGAATAAATTTTGTTTGACCCAGTTTTATATATACTACTTTATCTGTTATTCTGAGTTTTAGAAACAGGATATATTTTTCTCTTATCCTGTATATTTAATTTAGAATCTAAATTAATACTTAATTCACATTAAAATTATATGATCCTGCTACATTTATTATCATTACTTATTTTCCAATTTTATAAGTTTAATTAGCATTTTGAAATGAAGTTTGCTTTTCAAATATTATGTTGCTTTACAATACATTTAATATTAAAATTTAATTACAAGCTAGTGTGTTTCTCTTTTTTTAAAATTTCCTATTTCTTCAAAGAAATAAAATAGCAAATATAAACTCATTTCATAAATACACACACACTTTTCAATGAAATAAAAAAGAATTATTTTTTTTTTAATTTCAGTTGAGTGTGAAGATATGATAATTAAATCTAATAATTAATTGAAATTCTCTTTATAACCCTTTCCTAAATTCTAACAGAGATTGTTGTATATTTATATATAAATTATAATAATAGTAAATGATAAAAATAATAATATATAAATTATGCAGAAGTGCTTCTAAT
The DNA here is from genome assembly GCA_028023455.1 of Epiperipatus broadwayi. NCBI lineage: Eukaryota > Metazoa > Onychophora > Udeonychophora > Euonychophora > Peripatidae > Epiperipatus > Epiperipatus broadwayi. The sequence continues at coordinate 9,157,729 of JAQFVV010000035.1, read as the reverse complement.
TACATTGTAATCAAAAGTATTTCTTAATTTATATATTACTATTGTTATCATTTACCATTATTATAATTTAAAACTTACATATAGTATAATTTTAAACCACTAAACATCACATGATCACCATTTCTTTTGCTTGCCTAAGCTGCTAAAACAAATGTGATATGATGTGCTATACTGTGGCTTCTCCTTAAACGAAGTCAAGAATCTCTCAGCAATTATGCCCAGAGACCCCTGTTAGCCACTTTATTTTCCATTCCCCACTCTAAGTTTTCCCATATTCTGCTCTATCCCATTTCCACAACATAATCTTTGTCAACTCTATGACCTTTATAGCTAAATCCCCCTTATCTTTTCCCAAACCCAGCATAAAAACCAATAATCCACTTTCTGTATAATCACTTTTTTCATATTTATTCTTCCATAACTTCATTATATGTACCCTTTCTGTTTTCAAGCATTTACATTCAATTAGCAGATGCCTAATATTTTCTATTTCTTCCTTACACAATTTACAGACTAAATCACCCATATTTTTACATTTACATGCATATTCTCTTGTTGCTAAAGATCCTGTTCGAGCCTTAAACAATAAACTACTTTCCTTACTATTATCATATATTAACTCATACCTAATATTCTGTTTACTTCTATATATATATTTAAACTTTTTTTACTCTCCATACTAGTTGTACATCTCTCTAACTCACTATTCTTTATTAATAAATCTATTCTTTTATCCCATTCCTTACCACTATCACACTCAGCAATCCTCCTAGCACAATCATCCCATCTTTTGTACAAATATACTGATATAAATTCTTTATCCAAATCTTTTGCATACTGCATTACCTTTCTCACCCATCTTGTTGCTTGCCCTTTACTCATAACCCAATTAAATACTATTTTGGCTATTCTTTTATTATCCATAAACTGTAATCTACCAAACATTTTCATTTTACTTTTTGCATCTCTCATATAAAAACTTGACCATCCCATTTCTCCTTGAATTGCCTCCCTTAAGACATAATGCATCATTACCATATGTTAACCCTGCTATTGCAACTTTCATATAATTCTAGCTACATAATATTTATTATATGAAAACACTGTTAATTTCTTTATCAATCCCTTTCTTTTCTTTGCTTCATTTATCAATTTTTTCTCCCATTCATCCAATAAATTTTTCTGATTACTTAAAATAATTCCCAAATAACTATATATATTCACCACACTTAACTTAATATCTCCCAATAAAAATTCTATATCTTCTCTTTCCCCATTATTAACCATCATTATATTTAATTTTTCTTTACTAAATTTAATCCCCATCTCTTTACCCACCCTTGTACATGTCCTCAGCATGACTTCCATATACTTCTCTTTTTTCTGCACACAAAAATATATCCACAAAAAAAAAGACCTGACAAAATATATAATCCCTCTTCCTAATCTTTCTATTGCTCTTTCCATTTCACTCAAATACAACACAAACAAAATAGGTGACATAGGACATCCTTGCCTTAGTCCCACCCCATTTTTAACTTTAACTGATTCTATATTTCCTAATTGATATACATAATAATTATTTTCATATATTTTTTAATAATATCCATTAAAGCTTCATCTATTTCCAAATTTTCTAAACTTATCCATAATCTATTTCTATTTACTCTATCATATGCCTTCTCTATATCTATAAATCTCATATGTAACCATCTACCTGAATTCTTACTCATATTCAGAAGTTGTGTAACTAGAATAAACTATCTCTTATATGCCTATCTAATCTAAAATCTCCTTGCATTTCCCCCACTACATTATTCATTTCCATCCATTTTACAACTCTTGTTACCACCATATATGGAAAAACTTTATATAAAACTAACTTAACCACTATTGGTCTATAATTATTTAACTTTCTATGATCCTTACTCTTTCCTTTAAATAATAATCTTACTCTTGTATTTCTCCAACTACTTGGAAAAACTCTATTCTGTGCCTTCTTATTAAAACAGGATAATAACTTTACTTTTGCCCAAGTAAATTCATTACCATCTCTGCTCCCCATTCATCCAAACCCCTTGCTTTTCCACTTTTTAATTTCTTCTCTACCTCATTCTTCTCTACCTCATTCAGTTTATTTTTTGTAAACCTAATATTCCCATTACTATATGCTTTCATGTTTTCTATCACTCTATTCTTCACATCTAACATCTTTTCTATATCCATTACATATCTATTTAAGATTCTCTCTAAATCTTCTCTAGGCTCTATTCCCTCATCATCTAGTAATACTATCTCTCTCTCCCCTACATTTCTTTTTTTAATGTAATTCCAAAAATTTTCCTCTCATCTCTTTTACTTTTATTAATATCTTCCAACAATTTACTTCTTCTTTTCTAAGTACTTTTCTCATTTAGCATTAATATCTTTTTCACTTTCCTTGTTCTTAATAGCACACTTATATTCTCTGCATGCTTCTTTCCTCTCTTTTACACTTTTACTAATTCTCATTTTTTTATTACTTTTATTCTTCTGAATATTCTCACCTAAAACCCTATTTGCCACTTTTTCTATTTCTTTACACCAGTCCTTATACTCATCTCCAACCAACTCTTCCATGATTTCTTCAACTTGTATTTTATACTCTTCCAACTTATTCTTACCATTCACTCTCCGTCCACATCTTTCACTATTATTTCTACTTTTATTTCTATTTTCCATCACATTACAGAAAAAACTCTCTATACAGTAGTGCCACTCAGTGCACACCAGAGTAATCAATAGATGCAAGAAGGTTTGAAAGCCACAAGCTAAAAAGTAGTCTGGGGATATTGGGTGAGTAGGCACTAATTAGCAAAATGCACAAACCTTCTTGCATCCATTGATTACTCTGGCTTGCACTGAATGGCAATACTGTATGGAGAGTATAATTTTAATGGGTAACTTGTTATTATATAAATATAAATGGTAACTATTAAATAGTAAGTCTACATTTTAGTGCAAAACAACAATTTGGAGTTGAAAATAGTTTTTGTCCATTAACAAATTATATACTTCTTTTTTTGAGAAATAAAATTGTAAATGAATAATAGTAATTAAGAAAATAACAATACATAGCTAAGATTCAACTTAAAATATGATTTCAAGAGCAATTTCTTTTCATTCTATTTTGGTGCTGCATATTAAAAATTACTGTGAAATATGTGACAAGAGTATTGATGATGATTATAAAATAGTAATTTTCATGTATGTTTGGAGAGGTTCATGTTTGGAGTTAAATAGAAAATTGATGTCTTTGGAGATTGGATTTGGTGTTTGATTGTTGAAATTTGTTTAGCTGTATTTTTAGTTTTGATGATGGATGAGGATTTTTGCCATTGGCTTGAGAATGCAATGTTTTCATGCAGTTCTGAGGGTATTGTATCTCCGCTATTTGCTCCAGTTTATTTTTTATATTTCATATTGTTTGTGATAAGGCAGTTAACATAGTCCTGCCATGATTCCAGCCTCTAAGTCTCCAAAGAAAAGGAACAAGGCATAGTTTGTATTTCCCAGCCCATAAGACTCAAAAGAAGCAGGGCATAGTTTTGTATTTTCCAGACCCTCCATGAAAGAGGACTTTGCAATTATTTTGCATTATCTTTATCAGGGGTTGTAGTAGCTTATAGTGTCTCATGTGAGATAGCAATCTTGGTGTTCATGGTGCATTGTGTGCTTACAGTACAATGGCTGTATTCTTTATCTATCTCAAAATTGCAGGTCACTATTCATTCTGTTAACTGTCCAATGTCTGTCAGATCTCTAAAAGTATTGATGAGTACATAGTTTTAGATATGAACTTTGTTTTGATTATACATGTAAATTATGTAAAATATTGTTAAAAGGGTGTTTCATTTCTATTTTCCTTTTCCCTCAGACCGGGGCAATGTAACCGGTTGGGTTACATAGTACACCAATAATAATATAGTGTGTGTGTATATATACATAAAATAAAAAAAAAGTAGAAATAAACATAGAGTAAATTTTTGTAGATTTTTTTTATATTTCCTAAAATAAAATAATAAGTAAAGGGATGTATGTTGGGAGTAACAAGAAGAGATCGAAAACGCAATGTATGGGTAAGACAACAAACAGGTGTTACTGACCTTATTGAAAAAATTAAAAGATTGAAATGGAGTTGGGCTGGACATATTGCTAGAAGAGATGATAATAGATGGACAATTGAAATTTTAAACTGGATTCCAAGAGATTGTAAAAGACCCAGAAAGAGACCACATGTGAGATGGATGGATGAAATAAGAAAATGTGCAGGGGTGTTGTGGAGAAGAGAAGCTAAAGATCAGAGAAGATGGATTAAACTTGGAGAGACCTTCATCCTGCAGTGGATTGATAATGGTTGATGATGATGATGATGAAAGGGTTAAATAACTCTGGGTTTAAAGTAAAATTTCATTATGAAATTAATATTTTAATAAGGTCTGAATAAATATAAATATTGCATTATTAATTATTACTCTGATTTTGAAATTTAAAAACACCCTATTGTATTTTTGAAATTTTAATTAATTAAACAAAATTTTTATCTATTAGAAATCCCCTAAGTAAAAACATGTATGTGTTTTCAAAGGGATTAGTGAGATAAAAATAAAAACTCTGTTTTTAATCAAGCTGCTGTTATCACCTTAGATGATTCTATAAAAGGGCTGATAACAAATTAGCTCCAGTCTGGATAATGATTTTTGAAGAGAGCAGTCTGAATAGTAGTTTTTTGCAAGAGCTGAACAGAACAGCTTGGCTACTAAAATTTTTTGAGTAAGTAGCAACAATTAGCTGACTACAATGGATAGTTGCAGTTTGTTGTTGGCTGTAGCAGAGAGTTGGCAGTTCAGTCACCATAGACTAATGTAGCTGAAGGCAAGTGTACTGTTTTCCTTAGCAGGAGTTTGAATTCACATAGAGAAAATGATCCATTTTTTATGCTGAGATTCATAGCCTGAAATCTATCAATCCAAGACAGCTGATTGCCTGGAATAGTTCTATAAAGATGGGAAACCAACATTATACATGGATTGCATAAGTTTATCTGATGATGACAACAAACCGAGATTATATTTTTCTAATGTATCAAAAGAACCAACTTGCTAAATAAATGATTATATATATGCTGATGCATCTAAAGGCAGAGAAAAACAGATAAAAATATATACAGCTGTGGTGAGTAGAGTTATATATAATAATGAAATTTTAAATTTCTTTAGTAAAATTACATTTTGAAAGTAATTTGTACTTTTTATGTTTATGTTGGGGTGTATAGTTGAGCAGGGCTGTGTGGATGCAATGTGTTTATGCTGCTCCAAAGTATATGCTTGGCACTGTCTAGACCTAGATATTGAGCTCCCAGGGTTGTCCAGCAGTGTATATGTGGGCCTCATGAATAGACTTCATCTAAAGCTCCTAAGACTCACAAGAGATGAGTAGGGCTGGCTCAGTGCCTGATATTTTTTTCTGGATACTATTTCTTGGGGATGATCTGTATAGGTACTTAGAAGAGGCAGTGCTTAAAAATGAGGTATTTTCTCATGACATCATTGGGCATTGGGTACTTAGTCCATGCTTGGCTATCCACTTTTCATGGCATGAAAAGCTGCAACTCACATATTCACTTTTCCTCTCTCACCTTGTCTATTTCATCAGCATTAACTAATCAAGCAGAAAGATATTTAGAAATTTATATTTTCTTAATTCTATAAAACAATTGTATATTTTGTTTATTAAAAAAAAAGACATTTTAAATCAATCAACAATCATCTGTCAAAAATTTAATTGGATTTATTTTTAAGAAAAAAAAATGCTATATTCAACAAAAAGAATAATTGTGAAAATAACTTTTATCATTATAACAAATATGTAAATTTTATGTATATTGCAAATGGAATTTGTAATTGTAGAAATTATTGTTATTTATTGTTTGACAAAATTAAATTTATAAATAATCTGTGTGCACATATATGTCAATGCTTGTCAAATAAGACATATATGCAAATTTTAATCATTTTTTAAAAAATATTAATTGCATATTATAAATCGCGTGTTTGTGCACACATACATGTAAATCAATGTAACAATTTAAATGTTGAATAGTAATTATTTAAATCTCAATTTGATCATTTGAAATTTTGTATTATAATCAAAATCAGAAAACTAATGCACATATGTGTGCATATATATGTCAATTGTATTGTAAATAACAATGCGTGTCAGATAGACACTTATGTGTAAAATTTTGATCATTTTTCTAAATTAAATGTTAATTCAAACATGTTTATTTTGTATCAAGCCACATGCCTGTGTGCTGAATGGGTTTTAAATAAACCTAATTTATTAATCATGTAACTCAATGTATATTTTTCAAAATCAGAACCCTTTCAAGACCGTAATCATTTATTTTTTTGTTATTAATAAACTTGTATTTAATTGTTAAAAATTGTTTTCATCATCTCTTGGTCACATACAGTAATAGATCTTGTGTTCTCTGAGATAGATTCGAACATGGATAAATGGGGATGTGTACTTAGTGGTTTGGGGCATCCAGAGATGATCAATCATCATCCTGGTTGGCGCATAAAATAATATTCTTTAAAGCCCATGCACTATTATCTTTATTTTATTTTAGTCTTATGTAAAAGTTAAGTTTATAGTTGGCCAGTACAAGTGGCCAGAGCATTGATGATGATCAGCATGTTTTAAATGTCCCAGCATTATTGTTTCAATTTCTGATTATGGTGTATTTTAATGGATGGGCACTAAACTGGTGCATCCATGTTATGTTTAAATAATTGCCCATGATGGCAAAAGCTCAGTAATTAGCCTGGTCTAAAGAAGACCCATTTTCAATCCAACCACAAGATGGTCTGTTGATTTTATTCTGATTTATTGTACTAATTTGTTTATTCCCATCAATGATGATGATGGATGGTTATTTCTCTTGAGTACTCATACTTACTTTTATTTATAATGCTGGTTGATGATTAATTATTATAGTTGCTCTTCTGAGCTAGCTGGTGGATCTCTCAATGATCTCTTGAAGATCTTTTGATCTCATGTTCCCTTAAATATATCTCATATATACTTTTGTAAATTATTTGATTTTGTATTTACTTGGGATTGATGATGATTTTCCATCACCCCAGGTTCATTCCTTTCCTTCCACTGTTCGATACTCCCCATCCCGTTACAATATATATATATATATTAACTTCTTTGCGTAATGGCATGTTGAATAGTTAAAATATTATAGTTAAGTGATAATCATAATCAATAAATATTTGTTATAGTTTACAATCCTTATTTCACAGTTTATTCCAATACCACAATTTTTAAGTTTAATGAACTTCACATTTTTAAAATGTATAATATTAAATCAGTCTTAAAAATAATTTAAATTTTACCAGGGATTGTTACTTTCCTTTGGATAAAAATATTGTCAAATATTTCAACAGGCAAAAAGAAAACATCACATTTTGTGTTAAAAATGACATTATTTGCAAAGATTTTTAAGCTTTCTTTCTTATTTTGTTTTTCATAAATTTTTCAGTTAACCGTATTTTACTATGAAAAAAAAAATTATTTATAAATTTAAAAATTAATTTAAGCTTTTACAAATTATTTTTTTAAAAAATATTATTTAAATACTAGCATTGACTACATATGTACTATAGAGAGAAGGAAATAAAACTTCAGTTGTGTGCTCTTTATGGATTTACATGCACTCACCCATAAGCACCAGTTTAAAAAGTGTAAGTGAACAACTTATGCTTAGCGCTTATCATTATATAAGCCAATCTTTTGAGTGAGTCATGTAAATTTATAAAGTATGCATGACCAAAGATTTATTTCCTTTTCTCTATCTATATTATACACATAGTGCTACATAAATAGTCTATTTATTATAGTAAATTCAATATTTCCTTTTTAATTGCAAGTGGTTAAAAATGAAATTCTATCTCTTTTCTGCTACTGAATGAATAAGTTTGTACAATTTATTTGTCAAGATATATTTCAGGCATATACTAATTTCTAACCAAACATTGGCTTATATAACAATAATCTCTAAGAATAAATGATCCACTTATGTTTTTTTAAAGTGATGCATGTGGGTGAGTGTGTATATTGAAGAGGTTATTTAAAATAAAATTGATAAATAAAAATATTAGCAGTCACTTAAATTAGTTTAGAGACCAGTAAATATTATATATATATATATATTGTTAAAATATATTTACTGGTATCCATTACAATTTATCATTAGCTAAATTTATTAATCATAAAAAATGTAAACCAAAATCATCATCACATTTTTATATAACCATAAAAACTTAGGGATCCAAGTTTAAACCCTACCAGATCAAAATTTTAAACCTCTAGACAGAAGAAGTGGGACACAATTATATCTTTACTTTTTTTTTAATAAATCTCAAAAAGAGCAGTATACACATTTAATATTTAAATTTTCTTAAAAACAAAGTTATAATGCATACGTATAAGCAGTGTATGTGTAGTTATTTAGTTGTTTTATATTTCAAATATTAAACACTTTACTTTCTTTAAAACTAACCTATGCTTGATCAATTCTAATATCTTATTCTATGATTCTATTTTGCTTTTCTATAATTGTAATTGGGATTTAAAAGTTACAGATTTAATTAAATAATATAATTACTAAGCTAGCAATTATATTATTTAATGTTAGTTTATGAATGATTTGAAATAATGAAGTATGTGTGTACATTACACACAGAAATTTACATTTATTAAATATTGAAAGAAAAGGAAGGGTTAAATCTGTCAAATTATTTTTTTTGTACAATTTTATGTTAAAAGAGGAAATCTGTTGAATCAGATATCTATTTTTGTAGCAATTTTGTTTTTGTAAATGATTGTTTGTACTTTGGGGCTTAAGCTGGGTGGAAACTTTTTTGAAATTGTCTTATCTTAAGATCTAAAGAGTTAAGCTCAAAATTTGAAATGTTACTAGGTGTAAGAAAAAAAGGATTAAGTCTATTTTTTTTAAAAACAAAAGTGTCTTGAAAAAGGATTAAACTCTTCAGTTAAAAAATAATTTAGTTGAAAATAAATTAGAGATCTAATTAAAATGAATTTGTTCAAAAATAACAAGTGACGCTATCTCTGATTGGTTAAGTTAGCTAAGAATTGGATATAAAGAGCTGTCTGGAAAAATCAGTTGAATTATTATTGTGATTATGATTCAGATTATTAGACTATTAAATTGAATGTTGAAAATATAATAAATGACTGGCTAGAAAAATTATATGTATGTCCCATCTTTGACTGACCATCTGGGAAGCTGCACATCATATAGGAAAGAAAAGAGTTTTGTCTAAAATAATATTCTACACCTTTCAACTGACCAGAAAATAAGAGTTCTTAATAGAAGGAAAAAGATTACTGCATTATGAAAGATGAATTAACTACCAATAAATATTAATCATCAAGTCCAATTAATTGTTCAGCAACTATTTTAAACTAGGAAAATTTATAACATGAAAAAAGTATTTCATTCACTAAAAAATAATGCTGACAGGAAGAAAAGAAAAATTGATATAATGATTTCCAAATTATCCACTAAAGCAAATAACCTCAATAGGATCCTCATCATCAAATAATTATATACTTCAAGAAAGTGATTGTTCCAAAGAACAGAAATTGTTGCTGCCAAATATAGACAGTATACAAGACAAGTGAACCCTTGGACGGTAATATGACTTTTATATCTATTTTCTTTATGAAATCAGAGTATTAATAATTTAGTAATAAGTGACATATTTTATTTAAGAACTTTTAAAGACAATTCAGATCGGGAAACAAGGCTTAATAATAAACTTTGAACTAATAAAATTTTGAATGTGTCAAATTTATTTTTTATTTTAGTTATGAAATATTTGGTAATATAATTTTTTGGTATTACTTTTTTTTACTATATATTTTTTTTGGGATAAACAGCACATACATAGTAATATGTTATATGTGTATAATTCAATGAATGTAAAATAATAGGTGGTGTTAAAATATTAATTATTTTGTCTTGAGAAGTATAGTTTGCGCTTAGAAGGGAGGGAGATAATGATTTAAAACTTTTCTAAGAACTTGATTTTAATTTCTACTAAATTTTTTTAAATTCTACTTACATGTTAGATTTATAAAGTATGTGTGCTAATGAGCGATAATATTTTTTTCTTGAAATACTTTTCTCATGGAGTGAAAATCATGGTCAATGTGACATCCAACTTAATACAATATACATTTGAAGGGAAAGGGGGAAGAACTTGAAATTAATCTGAGGATTGCTATATAATCAATTATTATTATTATTCTTATTCATATCAATTTTCATGTTTATCTAGAAATTTTTATGTATATGTTAGAAATGCAGTAATAAATATTAGTTTGTTTTATTAAACGAGGTGTATATATTTCATTAAGTGTAGTCTTTGTTAAGTGTGATCATTCATCAACATCAGTGGTTGAATATTAGTTATTTAAGATATAAGTAAATATGCTAAAATTAAGCAATAATTATGAATTTCTTTATAAAAAATTAGTTTTATATTTAGGCTTAGTCCTAGAGCTGTAGTTGAAACCCTTGTCATTATCGTTATTATTAACATCATCATCATCAACATTTTAATTAATGAGCTGTTTAACTGTTTAAAGGCCATAAATAAATATTGATTTTATAATATTTAGTGATTTCTTAGTATTATTATAACCACATCCCGTCATCTATTTCATGCAAGGATGAGTGAATTGCCATCCTAAATTAGTTATATATAATCTGAGCTAGTAAACTTATAAAAATATTGAAACATATTTGTTATGCTAAGATCTAAGAAATGATTTATGTCTAATATACTCCACTTTGGTTTAAAGATGTTTTACTTTTACCTAAATATTAGTGCGTATAGTGATATGGCTCAAAAAGCAAAATCTCCCATTTTTATTATAAATAAAGTACCAAAAAGGGGATTCAAACCCGGTACATGTGAAAGGTTATTAGATATAACCGTGTCTAGATTCAGATAATGTAGTGGCGCCCTGCTAGACCATATTCACTTAGTATTTGTTTAAACATGCACTTAACATCAAACCAAGAAATGAAAGTGGATAAGATCTACTGTCTGTATACCTGAGTTATATTTTATTGAATTACTAGTGTACTCACCTCATGTGATTTCATATACCTGAGTTATAATACTTGTTATTAATAATTTGCTTATAATTATTGATAGTGGGATATCTTGAGAAATCTAATGATAGAAATATGTTTCATTTCATCCAATGACCCGTAATATGATAGATAACTCAGTCTGATCTCTGGTTTAATAGTTACTACTCAGGTCAAATAATTCTTTTCTTTTGATATAAAACTCTACAATGCATTTTTCGTTTATTAAGCTAAATATTTATATTGGAAGTTTTTTGAAATAAAATAGAGATTTATATTTGAATCATTTCTTGATTAAATAATATACTGAATATTTTGGATTCATGACTTTTTTATAATATTTGACTTTCATGATCATTTAATCAAACTTTTGATCTAAACCTATTTTGTTACACTGAACTTTGAACTCCTTTAATTTTGTTACAATATATATATATATATATATATATATATATATATATATTATATATATATATATATATTGTTAAAAGGAGGTTGCCTTGACGGCAATTTGAAATTGTTGATTGATTGTTATTTATATTGGGTTTGTCTAAGTGGTGACTGGTTTCTAATGGATATTAGTTCTAATATTTTTATAGATAAATGGATTCATAGTATTATTTTCAGAGCTTCCATGTAATAAAAATATAATAGCTAATTAGGTGATCTTGCATTACAATAACAAGTATTTTCCTCAAAGCTTCTTTCTTCTTAAATCATAAGGATGTATATAGTGAGATTTAAAATCATTATTTTTTTCATTTGTTTTTTTCTCCTCAAATTCTATTGGTTGAGAAGTTTAAAAAATATTTTATTCTCCAATAGCTTTGTCCAAATATTATTAATTTTCTTTAATTCACACTTTTCATTTATGCTTTTGGGCCTTTTAAAAATCTCTATAGTTTCCCTTAACAATCTCTGATCATGTCGTTCATTTTTTGCCAGAATATGTGTTTTATTAAAATTGATGTCATGGTTAGTTAATTTAATGTATGAATAAATGGTGGATGAATTAGATTTTTCTCTAACTGCCAAAATATGTTCTTCCTTTATTTATTCTATGATTAGTCTGTCCAATGTATGAATGTAAACAAACTCCACATGGAATTTCATATGCACCAAGACACTCCAAAGGAATTTTCTTTTTAGTTTTGATCACAGGATCATAAATATGGCCTTTTATATAATAAGAAAAAAGATTTTGATACTTCAAAAATTAAGACTGTTCTGCCATCTATAAAGGGAGTAACTGATAAAATTTGTAATGTTTTAAAGAAAAATAATATCCACGCAATTTATATTACATTAAAAAATTAATGAACTATTTCCATGCCCTAAAAAAGAAATTTCGTCTTGCGTTGTTAGCCGAGAGGTATCGCAGCCACCATGCAAGCAAGTAATTGGTTGCAGACGGTTGTGGGTTCGCGTCCCGGCCGATGCTATGACATATGAAAGAAAAAAGAAATTTCTATGGAGTGTCTTGATATATATAAAATTCCATGTGGAATTTCTTTTATATTCTTATATTGGGCAGACTAATTGTAGAATAAACATAAAAAAGAAAGAACACATTATTGCAGTTAGAGAAAAATTTAATTAATCAGCCATTGATTTACATATTAAATTAACTAACCATGACATAAATTTTAATGAAATACATATTGTGCAAAAATTTAGAAATATGACCAGATATTGCTAAGGGAAGCAATACAGATTTTTAAAAGGCCCAAGAGCATAAATAAAAAGTATGAATTAAAGAAAATTAACAATATTTGAAAAAACTATTTGGAGGATAAAATATTTTTTAAAACTTCTCAACCAATAGAATTTGAGAATGAAGAAAAAATAACAAAAGAAAAAAATAGCGATTTTAAATATCACCATACACATTGTTATGATTTGAAAAAGAAGAAGCTCTGAGGAAAGTATTTGTTATTATACTAAAATGTCAGCTATTTAGCTATTATATATTTTTATTACATAGAAAAGCTCTTGGAAATAATACTATGAAAATATATATATAGCCACATTAGATTTGAAATTATTATGAAATTATAATGTAAACAAATTAAAGAGTGAAGTCATTTCTATGTAAAATAAAGTGTTCTTTCAGCAATAACATGTTCCTAGGAATGCTCAATCAATAACAAAAGTTACCAAGGCTAAAACACTTTTTCTATTCTATTATTCACTAATATCTTTTTATCACACATTTAATTAGAAATAAAAGTTAATTTACATGGAAATGACACCACCCTTTAATTTTTTTACATGATTAATCCATGATAAATTTTAATTTAGCATAAAGAACTCTTTGGTGTGCAGGAATAAAATATTCACAGATTGTTTAAAGAAGTTGTGATTTTTTAAATTTTGTTATTTGTAAAAATAACTTTTTGGGTTTAAATCCTTATAAAAACTTGAGTTAGAAATGAAAGAGATCTTGATCTTCTTTTATTAACCTATGATAAAATGTTATTAATGAACAATAAAATAAAAAAAAGTGTTTTAGCTTTGAGAATTTACAGTGGAAATTGATAGTTTCTCTAGCAACATTATTACTAAACAATGCACTTGCAACAAATTTACATGGAAATGACCCAAATTTTAATTTATATATATGTAGATTATTTATACATTGCAACAAAAAAAATAATAGAACTCAGCTGTAAATACACATTCGGTTATTAATTAATATAAGAGTACAAAATTTTGCAAAAGAATATATAAAAATAATTGACCTTTTTTATGTAAACATATTCAATAATCTCCATGCTGGTAATTTCAGGTTTATAAAGAAGAGTTACAAGCCAAATCCATTATCATTAGCTCTATTTTTTTTATATGGGCACTGTAGTACAATATAATGATCACTATATAAAAGTTATAGACCATTTTACCTAGGAATACCTTTTATGTCATGGAATTCTGGCTTGGATGAAGTCTTAAATCTTAAGTGATCAACAGGGCCTCATGAACAAGATCATATTGAAAGAAAATAAACACTAATAAAGTTGTATAATTAAAAAATAATATTAATAAATATAATAAATGCATATTAGAATAAATATAATGATGATGATGATGATGATGATGATAAAAACAAACAATAAAAGCTTATTTTACAAGTCATATAGTAAAATTAATAGTAAAGATTATCATTGAATGATTAATTAATCAGTGATCCCAACTAAACATCTAAATACTTCCTGGTAATTTTTTAAATAACACTTTTTATATATCAACAAACTATTTCATGACTGCAAAAATTATTGGTAAATCCAGAACTGGGATTAGGAAACCAAAATAACATTAAAATGTTTAGACAAGCATACTTTAAAAAAATCTCCATATAAAACAAAGTTCTTAGTAGGCAATTAAAAAAAAATTCTCTCTCTACTGAAGTATGAGCATTAGAAACAAAATGAATAAAATCGAAATAAATATGTCTATCATCAACCTTCTTATGTGTATGCTTTTTATAAGTTACCTAAAGTACTGTTTTAATTTTTTAAAATCCATTGTTTGCATCTATTTTTACCAAAATAAGATATAATCTTTTAATGATAGAAAATCAAAATAATTCAATCCAGACAATGAAAAAAGATAAAATTAACCTTAATTTAAACAGAGGTATTATTTTAGAAACAATGAAAATTAAAAACAAACGGATAATAGGGTTTCTCCTCTTACCTTAAAAACCAATAAATTAATATATAATTGGAAAGCTACAACTATTTTCAATTTCCTACTAAGTTTCATTTTTGGGATTTCATACATTTCTGATTTTAAATAAAACATTAAAAGAATTATTTCTGCAAACACACATATAAAATTTTATAATGAATTTTAACCAATGTTCATTTCGCTATATCACTACAAATTTTACAAACTAAAACTTATCAATATGAATCTATATTGCACTAATATATATTGTTACCTGACTATATAATGTGCCATCCAACTATTAATGGTAGATATAAACAAAAAACTTCTAGCTCAGTCATATTGGATTTTTTCTCAAAATTCTAACAATACAAATCTAAATCATTCCATGTTTAAAATATTATTAACCAATATTAAATTAATTGTTTAACAATAAAATAACAATATTCATGAGACTTGTTATCCAATCATCCAGTAAGGTAATCTGGTACTTATGTATTAGTCCTGCAATGTAGGAGAGATGGTATGCCTTTTCACATTCATGATAAATGTCTAACTTTGTGATTCCATCAAATAAACCTTGTGACCTTATCCAATTCCATCCAATAATGCGATAAATTTACATTTTCATTTATTGTCCAGATTTCATTCAGACAAGTTCTTCTCAAAGTCTATTTTACTTCAGTGCTGATTTATTTTTTTCTGATTTTTAATTAATACTAATTTTTTTTTTAAAAAAAGCAGTACAAATTAATAAAGATTTTATCTGCAACTGAAATCAATGTGGTCAAGCATATCCACACTTTGGACAAGCAATGACATTATAACATTTGAGGGTGTAATAATAAAATAGGCCTTCATAAGGGAGCATGGTTAGAATGTTCCAGAATTCCATTTTTGACAGTGATCCAATTTATTTACAGCTGGGTTCAGAAATTAACATCCACAGAATGGGGGAAAACAGAGCTTGGTTTAGCAGAGAAAAATATAAAAATGGATTCCCTAATAAAATTATTGAAATTGATGAGAGCCTTTTTCACAAAAAAAACAACAACAACAAACCAGACAAATTCTTCCAGAACAATGGAATGTTTGATGGCTTGTGCAGAAAGACTGACAAGTGTTTCATCATAAGAATTTATGGTAGAACAGCAACAACTCTGATGGAAGCCATCAAACAAAATGTGGAAGAGAAATTGACAATTTATTCAGACTGTTGGAAAGCATATAAAACTGCTGAATTATGAGCTTCCAGTTACTGACCATTTTCATATGAATCATACTGGTTGGCATCACAAAAAGTAGTCTACTACATTGAAGAAATAATAAAAGTGTAGTAATTTAATTTTTTTGGTTTTGAAAAAAATACATTTATTACTTATTAAAATTTTTGGTAAAGATCCCATACAGGCATTATATTGCACAATCACTGTTAAGTCTCCATTTTGGGGGAAAATAAAAAAAATTACTTTTAGTCTCCATTTTAAAACTAAATTTTATCCACTTAAAATCCAGTAGATAACAGATAAATTGATTATTTCACTATAACAATTCATGTTATATATTACATGGTAAGTATTGTATGTGTATATTTTAAGCATTTTGTACTTTAGTGATTGTTTTGCCTGTATTTAAAGTAACATTTTGGAATTGCATAAAAGTTTTTCGGATTTATTTTGGTATGAAATTCATATTTTTAGTATTGTTAGATTTAGTCTGGTATAATTACTGTCATGTATTAGAACTGCTATGTCTTTTCGCATATGTATTCAGACTGCCAATATCTGTAAATCTTATAAAAATATCATTGTACACATGGTCTGTTTTGATGAATTTATCATTTTAAGTTTGTACAAAATCCAAGTGTACACATTATTTGGTCAGATCACAAGATTATTAGAAAGTTATCAGTCGATTGATACAAATGCAAAAAGGGCATAGCATGTCTAATACATAAGTACCAATAACCTTTTTAAACACTGAGCATATATCAATCATACCCTAAATGGCATAGGAATATCACACAACACTACTCCACTAAAATATCAATGATATTCCAATGAGTAACAACAAAATAAGTAAATTATACTGAATATTAAAATTCTGTTTGTCAAATTTAATAATAACATAATATAATATTTATCTACACATTGAAATTCTTTTATGCCACTCATTTACTAACATTTTTTAAATAAATAAACATCTCGGGTAAATATCGTTTCTTAAATAGATAAGTTAATCCACATAATCAAATGTAGAAAGGAATTTTACTTACATCCATCTACAGTTAAAATAATTAAGAAATGAATATAGTAATCTTACAAATATGATCTAGTATATTCCAATACATTACCCCATTATTATTAATATATTTCTTAATATTCTGGATTAAAATATATCAACAAAAAATATATACAAAAAGTATTTTCAGCAAGTACAAATATTTCATAAACAGATTCATTTATATTGTAACTCCCTCACCTTTAACCTTTATACAATATTATCTAATTACAATTCCATAACTTATATTTATTCCTTATATCACATAATTTCATTATAAAATAAATATTTGATTATTTTAGATATTCATTAATATATAATTTCATTATATACCACTAGGAATAAAACAGGTTTTCTTTCAATTTTATATCACTTTTACTTTATACTCTTATTTTGTATTTTGATCTCATGTATCAAATAAAACATTCATAAAATATTTCTTTTTACATTCTGCAATATTCTATTTGTTTTGTAGTTTATCATTCTTGCAACAAATTAACTTTTCTTATCACCATTTGAAGGTTTATATCTTTAATTCATTCATATGATGTTTATATCAGTGTGACCTTTCATGATAAAAAGTGTGGGATGGATATCTTATAAATTATAAGAATGGTATCATTGACTAAATGTAACTTAAAGCCACATATCATATTGTCTCTATCTTAACTTTTTATCACAGCTACGATTTCAAGCTCTTACAGATTTTAGAAAATGTCACTATCCATTATCTTATAAATATTCTGACTTAGTCTATATTTTATCATATTTGACCTGAATAAACACATCCACAACACTACAGAATTTTTAATATACTTTCTCATACAACTACTTAAAAAGTCTGACACTTCTTATGAAACACTTGCATCACATAAAATATTTTCTCATAACATCTAAACTTATTATTAATCCATTATTATACTTTTAACATACCAAGAAGATTAAGTCAAATAATTTTACTTTTGGGAAATGTATGTATTCAAGCACAAGTGCGTGTGCGGCGCAACTGCTCCCAAAAGCTGTAATACAAATACAAATAGCTAACTAAAAATATTAAAACAGCTGAGTGCTTTCAAAGGATCTTGCCTTCATAATCATAGCTTGCTTACATTTAAATTTATGCAAATATGCTAATTCCATCTTTTTGATAGAGAAAAACACGTGTCCTTCCTGTTTATGGCATCGCTGTCGCGAGAGATAAATAAAGCCTCTTTGATCTTTCTTTTGAGGTCATGTCTCTCTCTACATACGATGGTAGGATTGTCCAGAATGCACCCCCCATACAGTATATAACATTGCTTGTCCAAACAACCATTGCAAAGGCACATATTATGGGGAAAGCAGGGCATCTCTGGCCACATGATTGGCACAACACAGGTATTCGTACAATAGAGCTCTTCAACGATCCTTCTAATTATTCAGTTTTTTATCAGCACCAGTGCACAAGTCACCATGAGTGCATTCTGGACAATCCTACCATCGTATGTAGAGAGAGTCATGACCTCAAAAGAAAGATCAAAGAGGCTTTATTTATCTCTCGCGACAGCGATGCCATAAACAGGAAGGACACGTGTTTTTCTCTATCAAAAAGATGGAATTAGCATATTTGCATAAATTTAAACGTAAGCAAGCTATGATTATGAAGGTAAGATCCTTTGAAAGCGCTCAGCTGTTTTAATATTTTTAGTTAGCTATTTGTATTTGTATTACAGCTTTTGGGAGCAGTTGCGCCGCACACGCACTTGTGCTTGAATACCAAGAAGACTAAAAAGAAACAAATAGTTTTATGATAGAATTTATCATAAATATAATAAATTATCTTTATTTTATAAAGAGATCACTCATACCCACCATTATTCAAACATACTAATATAATAAATCAATTCAATTATTTGTCATATACTCATTTAAATTTTTATATTATATATATCACACATTTATTTACCTGATTCCATGCTTAAAATTAGATACCAATACTTATATTTTATTAAAATATTATCTTAATCATAATATTTTATGATTATCATCATTTACTATCATGATCTTCCACAGTATAGAATTCTAATCAAGAAAAATTTTTATACACAATTTTTTTAAAATATTTAAATCTAAAACAACATATAAAATAAATAATTTTAAATATTTGATACTATATTAATATTACAGTCAATTCAAATATAATAAAACAAGCAAAAAGTTTTCTTCAACTCCTTGAAATAAAAATTAAAAAAATCACATCACTTAGTTGGGAGTGTAGTTTCCATGACGACCAACTGTTACTTGAAGAAGAGAAATTTCTTGCCTCTTTTTCTCTCCTCTCCACACTTACACCATTTTTAAAACATAATTTGCAAATATAGATAAAAATCCAAATTACAATTATTTATCAATAATAATAGTTTCTTTGTAGCATAAGTTCAGCCTTCTTATATGACATCCATATGATTACTTCACAATTTATTAAATAAATTTTACTATTTTTTTAAAAAAGTTTCATGTCCTTCTTTACATTTCATGGTATCTACTTGTAAAATTAGAAATTCTAATATTACTTCTTCAAATAATCAATATTTAAAATAGTTATTAAATTATAAATACCTAAATTATATTAAAGTTAGTAATTATAAACTTTTCAATAATAATTAATTCATATTGTATTCTTCTCCTCTTATGCAATTATCATTTTAATAATCATAAATTAAATCATATTTTTAAATATTAATAGTCTTAATGAATATAAATAATTATTTTTATCACTAATAAAGATAAGATTTAGCAGAAAATGTTTTCTATCATATGGCATATAAAAAATATTAAGAAATACATTTCTTACAAAGCCCTTTCATTTAAATCAGCCAAAATATTTTAATAGTATGCAGTTTCTTTTGCTGAAGTATATTTTATCCAAGTGAATGAAGTTCAGTTCCAGCCATTATCATAAGTTTGTAGTCAGTATATGTAGAATATCAATGAGAATAGTTTACTTCTTATTCCATGATGAAATTTATTAATGAACTTTTTAAAATTAATTCCATATATTTAAAATTATTATTATTTAATTTTTACTACTAAAAATAATTAAAATTTAATAAATTTGCACTTAAATTTTTAGGAAAGGATAATATGGTTTTCTCCTCCATTGATGTCTTATCTCTTTAAATCAGCTGCTTATCTTCTATTTATAAGTAAAATTTTACAATATCTGGTTGGTTAATTACTTTCAGACATCTAGCTAAAATGAATATTAATTACTGTGTACATTTTTAAAATGAATTAAAACTAATATTATTAAATCAATATTCATCAATTTTAATAATGCAAAATTTAATAATAAGAAATTAGATTTTATTTAAAATCTAATTTTAACACCTAAGTTTTATACTTTGCACTATTATTCCAATTTTTGATTTTATGAACTGTTATGAAATTTATATGATTAAAAGTCATAATATAATATTATAATAAATTCAAAGGATAATAATGATTCATTCTATTGTTCTTTTCTATAACTTTTTTTAATCAGGCAAAACTCTCCATACAGTTATGTGCTAGTATAAGAGATGGTGATCATATGATTTTTAGTGGTTTAACTTTTTTCAATGCTTGGATGAGAGCTACTGGAAAAAATATTTTTATATTTAGAAAATATAGTTTTGCCAACAATTTCTATATTTTTTCACCAGTTTCTTTTAAGATAATAATAATAATAATAATTTCACAATTCCCTAGAGCTTTTTTATTTCTCATAAAACTAATTGCATGCCTTACTTTTTCATCTAAAACACATGATAATTTAGATGATGTAATTGTAAAGGATACTTCTTTTTTATTATAGTTTGTTTTGTAAAATCAATTCAGCATATTCCACAATGTTATTCTTTATTTTAATAATAGGGTTATAGTTTTTTTGATAAAACAAGATTTCTTTGAGTATCAACATAATTTTCATTTGTAGTTTTTCTTTCCAATTCATAATTACAATCCCTATTTGATCTCATTAATTCTTTTTTTTTGTACTATTTTAGAAAATTCTGGAGATTCAATTCTTTTAAGTGGATCACTTTAAAATATTTTTAGTCATTCTTTTCTTTATATATTTTCTTATCTCATTTAAAATTTATATAATAATTGTTAATTTTTTGTATCAATTATCTTTGTAGTTGATGTTATTAAAATACCAATTATCTTATTGGTAAATTTATTCAAGTGTGAATCATCACTAAAAACTGTTTATATTTTAGAACAATTTGCAAGTTTTAGATATTTCTGAAAGTTAAAAAATATTATCTATTATTAATGACTTTTTTAATAGCCTTTGTTCTATATAATTGTATCTGATATACTATCAATTTCCATAAAGCTGTTTTTCCATTTTTTATTTATGATAAATTCTACTTTTTTCCTGTTTTCAATATTTGGACTTTTATAGTAAAATACATATTCATTGTTTAAATCAATTTAATTTTCTAACTACGCAAAGCCTAAAAATTATTTCAGTTAAACACTTTTTCCCAATTCATACAATCTTCTTTATTTGAAAGTAATCTACAAATTGTTGGTAATTAAATAAAAGGACAGCATCAAATAGAAGTACAAGTTCATTATCCAGGTATTCTTTAAATTCTCTGTCTTCAGTTGTTAATTATTGCTTTGGCTAATAACTTTTTGCCTTTTGGAAATGAGGATCATAATTTAGTTTTGTCTTTATGACTGTAAATGTAAGAGAAGTTTCATTGATACACAAATTCACACTTTCATATTGCCTTCAACAAAACAAGAGTTAAAAGCAAGTGAAATCACAACACTGATTGATGTATGCTGGTAAACAGCCCATCTATAATTTACTGACACATGAATAACTGTGTAATAAAAACAAATAAAGTGACAAAATCATATAAATTCGATATGAAAATTTTTCCCTGCTCAAGTCATTTCAAGCCTAAAACAAGAATCAGAATCTCTTTCTAATTAATAGTACAAATTTGATAAATGTATAATAAATCTGGAAGTGAGATCAGCCTTGCTGATTATTCATGTACATTCAGCATAAAGACAATCTTAATACTTGGTAAATCTATATTAATAATATAAGAAAAGTTATAAATTATAGAAAGTGATCATTCCCAATTTTAGAACTAGCCTTTGTACATATTTATAAATATAATAATAATATGACTACGGAAAAGCCTCTTCTGAGAGTTATTTATAATGCACACAAATATAAAGTCTTTAACTATTATACTTTATACTTTTTAATCTTTATTATGCCAGTTTCAAGATGTGTGAGATTTTTTGCACTAATAATAGTAATTACATTGTAAAGATTAAAAAAGTATGAGAGTTACACCAAAATAATAGGATTAAAAATTCATTGCATAATATGTAAAGCAATTCCGATTTGAAAAGGATATTTTTAGAAATCTTATATAATGACTAAGCTTCCTATTTATAAAAAGATAGTGTTATTAAATCTTTAGATATAATAAGTATAAACTACCTTTAAAAGGCATATTAATCACAGTCAATTTTGCATGATAAATATACAGCGGTACAGCCCACTTTGGGTCAAAGGTCATAGTAGTAAAGATTTTATTCTCCAGCTCAAATTAGCTAAATATCAATTTACTAAGCAATGCTGGATTTGATTTTTAAAAAATCCTTGTTGCTTAATAGTCAGTACCCCCATTTGTCATATATTCAAGCTGAGTTTTAAAGTAGAACTGGATATAATTTGAAATAATTTAGTTTTATTAACTTATTATCTACTTATTGGACAGTAAATGGATATCTAATTATTTTTTAACTAGAAAATAAAACAAGGTTAAAACACTACTAAAACCCCCAACACTGCATTTGGAAAGATCACTCATTCTCTCAATATTTCTCTTTGAAAGGCTTTTTGAAAGAAAGGGTGATATTTAAAAAGAATTTTACCTTATTTATTTATCACATCGTTGAATAAGTTGCTTTCAGATGACCACAAAGAAAAAAAAAAGATATTTTTTCGGCTTCCCTAAATTTTTTTAAATACCATTCTACATATAAATTCAAATATATATATATACATTCATTAAGAAAATTCTAATATATAAATCTTGTAAATAGTACATAATTCTGATCTTTTTTTATTATTACTAAATTTCCGTTAAAACTTCAACTGAGCACGCCAGCAGTATTTTAACATTTACATTTGGATCTACTCTAACAAACTCGACTCCTCTATATAAAAAATAGTATGAAAAAAAAATATGGTAATATATTTATTTTATCTTGATCATAAATTATTATCAAATGTATTTTCCGATAAATCAGCTTTCTTTTGTATCGTTTAATTTTTGACAAAATGCGGTTTTGCGGAGGCGAAAGATCTTGTGATCAAAAACTCCAAGATGAGCATTTTTAATAAATATTTTTTCCTAATGTTTTTAATTATCAAATCATAAAGCGACCAGCACTGTCTGCATGACAGCAGCCCCACATCATCTAATTTATGTCTTTTGTTGTTCTAAAAATAAATAAACTCTCATCTGATTTAAGAACTTTTATTCGTTGTTTTCTATCACGTCGTTTTTTTCAATCGCAATATACTAAAAGACCGCAGACTAATTATTCTTAACATTTATCTCTTCTCTGATGAAATGAAATCTTTTAACTGTACCAGCTGACTGCTTTTGAAATTAAAATAATAATAATAAAAGAAAGAAGTAAAATTTTGATCAGTGCGAGATAATATTTTTGCAGCTTTTATGGTGGGGGACGGTTTTATAATAAACTACAGTAGCACTTTTATATATACAAAAGGTCTAGAAAAAGAAGCCCATATCAAACCGGAAGAAACACGGGAAAAATCATTTTGGTATTGGAATATTTTTTTTTTAAAAAAGAAAGAAATCATTATTTTTTATATTTGTCTTCAGTTAGTGTAAATAAGATTAGTTTTTGCAAATAAAAAAAAAAAAATCAGATGATTAAAATGTCATTCAAAATTATTGAAAATAAACAATCAACATTCCTGCTAGAAGTAAAATAAAAATAATTTAGTCCAAATTAAAACAATAACAGCAAAATAATACCAAGTATTAGAATAAATTGTATTAAAAGTGTGATAATTACTATCTCCAATATTTTTTTAAAAAAGTCGAATGGTTTGATTGTACAGAATTCATTACCGATGTACTAAATCATGCAAGATACGTCAAACATTGATCAAACGTTAATGCTGCATGATATACATATTGCGAAAATATATCTTATAGCTAAATTTGATTTTGGCCATCTGATGAGTGCTAGTTCAGCAAGAGGCATCTTGGGGATCATTTGTCTTTTATGATGGCTTTATTTATGTATTTCAAGATTAATGGAGGCTATCAAGTATATCTACAATATAAACCTATTTTGACTGGGAAGATAATTTTAAACAGTATTCAATTATTTCAATTCCAGGAAATTTTGTTTAAATTTATTTCACTTGTGACTTATAAAAGTACACTAGAAAAAAACAAAACAATTGTATACTAATTAATTTTAAAAACCAATCAACACTTAGACAATCCCAATATAGATAATAATTAACAATCTCAAACTGTTGTCAAGGCAACCCCTTTTTAACAATAAAAGTGAAAACCCACCTTTGTTTGTGGTCCAATATATTTATATAGACACTAAAGATTGCAACTTGACCACAGAGATTGAAATTATTGATACAAAGAAGTTTAAATAAATCTCATTAAACAGGTGAATATAATCTATTCTGAGTGCAGACTAATAAATAGTCAATTATAACAGTAGAAATTGCAATTATAATTTTCAAATTGCACCCAAAGTATTACTGAAATAACATGTGTAATAATGCCCAAGGCTAAATGTGTATATAAGTAAACATTAGAAATCAATCAACACTTAGACTTTGTCCAATATATTTAATATAGATATTAAAGATTGCAATTTGACCATAGAGATAGAAATTATTGATACAAAGAATTTTTTGTTCAATCTTATTTTTTACTTAGACTAAGCCTCACTTAGCTCTTTTTTCAAATGCTATCATTTTACTTGAAAAATAATTGTATACGTTTCAGGAATTTATTTCACTTATGGCTTGTCATTTTTTAAAAACAATTCCAACAAAATTTAGTGTAATATTTGTTCAATCTTGTTTTTTACTTAGGCTTAAGCCTCACCCAGCTCTTTTTTCAAATACTACACGTCATTGTTTTGAAATTATAAATGTCTATTACACAAATTTATTTCCTTTTTTTTAATAAAAACTTATTCGCAATAATAGCTTTTCAATAAATGCATAAATTTTAAATAAATAACCTAATTTTTACTTAAAGAATAATTGATATATTAATCGAAAAACATTTAAGAATAAGTGTCACAAAACATAAATTGATGTAAATAGAGGGATTTAAACTCAAGATTTTTCAGTTCACTTATCTTCCACTTTATCTCAAGCAATCGATAGACATGATCACACACGTGAAAAAGATATATGATTTCCAATATATGTATTTCATGCAGAAACAATACTCATAAATTGGGCCAGATCATAATCTCCCACACATATATACAATCAATGCTCAGTTTATATTAAGATAGCAATTCATCAAACTTTAATGGACTGACTTCAATCTTCTCATTCTTCCAACTACTCAACCGTCTATTTCATTGAAAAACCGCGTGTAATAAAATTCAGTTATTTATTATTCTCTGCAAGAAAGAAAAAATATTTCTTCACAAATGTCTGGTGTAAATTTTTATTATTATTTTAAATGATAGTTTTAGTTTCATTATTTTACTTCATATTACGACTTATTTTAAAAGTTATTTATCTATTGGAATTCAACCAATAATTGGCGTAAATCAGGATAATATACCCCCAATAATATTAAAAAAAATCCACAAAACATTGAAAATCGTAAGTGGTTTTCATAAAATAATATATATATATATTTGAAGTTTATCTTATAAAATTTCAAGTGGCAATTTTTCGTTATAAAGATATGAACTAATCCAAAATATACACAATTAAAAAAAAAAAACAGTCGCACTATTCAAGCCATATTGATGATAATTTGAATGTGGAAACTGTTAGATCAAATAATTTTAGTTATTAATGCAAACATCTTTTTAACAATGATAAAAACTGTTTAAAAAAAACATCTTAGAGCATGTATCATATCTTCTTTTTTTAAAAATAAAAATAGAAATAAAAATCGTACAACGTAGTAAAGTATTTACCCATAACTAGAAATATTGTTAAAAGTAAAATCTTGACAGTGGGAAAGAGGATAATATATGGATAATACAATACTGAACAATGATAAAAATATGTGTAAGAGATTGTGGTCTGGACCAACTGATGAGTGCTAGATAAGCATGAAATAAGCATCTTGGGGATCATACATCTTTTACACTTGTCTTTGATCATATGTTTATAATGACATCCCTTCCCAAGGTGTTAAAAGTGGATAAAAACCATCTTCAACTTTGTTTATGAGAGATGTAGTGAAAATTATACTACAGTAATATTATGCATTATTGGAAAATCTCTAGTCTAATGAATGACTAAAAAAATTATTAATACATGGGCAATACATTTCAATTTTTTAATTCTTTTATTTGATATCAACAATTCTTATTTGTTAGTCACTGATGTGTTTTGTTTATTTTTATTATTAATTCCAATATATATGTTTTATGATTTACTTATTGCAATCTCTTTTTTTTCTTTTTTATTAATTATTTGACCCTTAGGTTCAGAAATGAGTATTGTTAAAATATATTTATTAAATTAGGTTTAATTTCAAGTTAGATGATATTTAAAAATAATAATATTTCTATTAATAATATTTTATATAAGTGGAATTTTATGATTATTTTTATTGATTATACTTCTTTCTATTTTTAAATAAAACTTTATTTATATATTTTTCATTTTAAATAGCTAATATATATATTTTAATGTATTGGAAATCTATTTTCTTTATGGTATCATCTCACTTTTTAATGATAATCTTATTTATTTTTTCCTTATTGCTGAAATAAGTTTATTACCAGTAAAAAAAAGTGTTACTTTGAATTTTTTATGACTTTTATTCTTCTTTAATCATTTTTCTATGACTTCACATTTGTATTTTTCATGACATCATTAAATGTGTTTTATATTATTTTATAGAATACCAGATATTTAGTCCTCTAAATAGCTTATTTTAATATATATATATTCTGTTTATATAATTTTTCTTTTTATCTCAATTAAAAATTCATAGACCAAATGTCACTCCTTTTTTTCTACTGGTAGTTGTTCTTAGCAAAATATTTAATATTCTTACTGATATCCTTCACGATGTATGAAAACCACCAATCAACTTTGCTCCTATAAAAAATTGGAGAAATCAAGAGGAGCCTTATAGATAAGTATATGAAATTTCTACTAACCGTTGCCTTTGGCAGGATATCTCAGTTGGTTAGAGTGTTACCTGAAAATTCAGTATTCAAGAATCAAAGGCTCCAGGTTTGATTCCCATGTTTCACTGGTCAAGCCAGCAACACCTGAAAAAAAAGGAAAGAATAATACTTCTGAAAATGTTGTGCATATATTAACCTGTGTGCTATTACTAACAATAGATTGTATTTGGAATATTTAAATAAAGTTAAATTTTTCTAAAGACATTCAATACTTCATGATGGAATAGTACATTATATAAATACAAGTAAATATCATTATCACAAATCTTCAGGAAAACATTCATCTTCAAAGTCTGTTAATATTTTAAAACAATTTTCAAGCTGTAGCTTAAACTATGTTTATGTAATATTAATAACTACAGTGTTTCAAATTGTATTTTCAAAAACTATTTTTTTTCAACATTTTAAATTTAAAGTGAAAAAACTAAAATGATCATTTAAATTTGCAATCTCATTTCTCACAGAAATGACTACTCTAATAAATCATATTAATAAGGTTAAAATTTATGTTGAAACCAGATGTAAACACAGCCACTTTCAGTATTATTAATAATTAACGTTTATAAAATAGAGTTTATAATTAGTCATTTCCATAATCTTATTAATTATTATCACCATTATTTTTAACTATAATTTATCAACTGCAGGATGAAAGTCTCTTCAATTTTAATCATGTTTCTCTAATTTCTACCCTCTTTTCAGTACATTACTTCAGCACACTTACTTCAATTTATTAATCTATCTCACATGTGAACTTTTTCTAGGTCTTATACAATCTCTTGGAAAACTGCTTAAAATTTCAACTGTCCATATATTATCATCTCTTCCAGCAATATCCAGACTAATTCTATTGTTGCTTCTTAGGGCAATCAATGATGTTAGTAACACCTGCTGTTTTCTCACCCATGTATTTCATTTATGATCCCTTCTTGTTATTCATATTTGATTTATAATTGAATTGATTGGATTGTACAATTAACTTTAAGGTATATTAGTAGTTTCTAAATAATAATATCAAATATTTAAATTGTTTGTTTGCAATAAGAATTACCATAGAGATTATTTTTTTTATAACCATCATAAATTTTGCATTATAACTTTATTGGATATAAAGACTAAAATTCATGTATGATGCAATAACTTATATAACAATTTATGACTACTATTTCCTATTGCATTGTCAAATGTATACCATATAATAATTAATTGATGAAACCCTATATTACTTTTACAATGCTTTATTACCTACCCTTTCCTTCTGTTTACCGTTTTGATTGCCCCAGCAATCTGATTGTAACAGTGAGATTAGGAGATATAAGGTTCTGAAGAAGATTGCTGGGGCAATCGAAACTGTAAACAGAAGGAAAGGGTGGATAATAAAGCATTGTAAAAGTAATATAGTGTTTCATCAATTAATTATTATATGATAATAAAAGACCTTGGATAACTGAAGGTATGTTGGAAAAGATGGAAGTGCGGAGATGGTGGAAGAATGTAAATACTGAGGAAGGGCAAAAGGAATATAGGAAATTTAATAATGAATTAAGAAGAGAAACAGATTTAGCAAAAGAAAAGTGGTTGGAGCAAGAATGTAAAGAGATAGAAAGGTTTCAACAGATGAAAAGATATGATCTAGCATTTGATAGAATACAAAGTATTTCTTGGGAGAAAAAGACATGGGTAGCAAGTGAGATTGCGGATAAGAATGGAAGAAGGTTAACTGATAGTAATGATATATTAAAAAGATGGAAAGAATATATTCAGTATCTGTTTAGTAGAGGAAATAATTTAATTAGTTATGAACTTGAAAATGAAGAAGATGTTGCAATGAATGATAGAGGTATGGACATACTGCCAGATGAAGTAAGAAAGGCAATCGCACAAATGAAGAATGGTAAGGCTATTGGATTTGATGCAGTACCTATAGAATGTTTGAGAGAAATGGGAGAATTTACTATGAAGGAAATAGTTGGACTGTGCAATTTGATATATAATAGTGGAGTTTGGCCTGAAGATTTTTTAAGAACTATAGTGATTCCAATTGCTAAAAAGAAGAAAGCTGTTAAATGTGAAGAGTATAGGACAATAAGTGTATTGTCTCATGTTTCTAAGGTGTTATTGAGGATTTTAACTCAAAGGATTTATGGGAAGGTTGACTATTATATTGCTGAAGAACAGTTTGGTTTTCGAAAAGGGAAAAGCACAAGAGATGCTACTGGTATTGTTAGGACAATTGCAGAAAGATATATTGAAAGAGATAAAGGAATTGGTATATGTTTTGTAGATTTGGAAAAGGCATTTGATAGAGTAAGCTGGAATAAACTGATGTCTATCTTAAGAGATAAAGGAGTATTCTGGAAAGAAAGACGATTGATATGGAATATATATAATGGGCAAAGAATAAGAGTTAGATTTGGATGTAATGAGACTGATGAAGTGAATATAGAAAGTGGAGTTAGGCAAGGATGTAGTATGTCACCTGTTTTGTTTAATATTTATTTAGAAGATATGATAAATAATTATTTGGACTGTGGAGGAGCAAATGTTGGAGGGAGAGTAATAAAGTGTAGAAGATTTGCAGATGATATGGCTCTTATTGATGAGGAAGAAAAGGATCTTCAGAATATGTTGAATAAATTGGAAGAAGGATGTATGGCATATGGAATGAAGATTAATATTGAAAAGACTAAGTGTTTATGGATAGGGAGAGATGCAAAAAGACTGCAAATTGGAATCCATGATGACATGGTGCAGCAGGTGAAGGGATTTAGATATTTGGGTTGTTGGTTGAGTGAGGATGGAAGAAGTGAAGATGAAGTTAAAAGAAGAATAGCATTGGCAAAGGTGACATTTGTAAAAAGAAAGAAGATATTTTGTGGACCTATGGAAAGAGAATTAAGGAAAAGATTAATTAAATGTTATGTGTGGAGTGTATTAATGTATGGTTGTGAGACATGGACATTGAGTAATAGAATTAAGAAACGACTGGAAGCTTTTGAGATGTGGACATGGAGAAAAATGGAAAAAATCAGTTGGGTGAATAAAATAACAAATGAAGAAGTTTTGAAAAGAGTTAATGAGGAAAGAAGATTGATTGAAAGTATCAAAGAGAGAAAGAGAAACTGGATTGGACATATACTAAGAAAACAATATAGTTTAATGAAAGATGTTTTGGAAGGAATGGTGAGTGGAAATAAAAAGAAAGGACGGAAGAGATTGACATTATTGGATGATATACGAGATGGAAGGGGTTATGTGAAATTGAGGAAGTGGGCAAGGAAGAGAATGGAATGGAAGAATGGATGAACTGATGTAGTGACTACTCTCTGGACCTGTCTATTGGACAGACTACTATTGATGATGATGAATAATTTATGCATATACTACTTCATATATTAATGATTCTTTCAAATGATACCTGATTTTTGTAAATAATATATATTTCCTATTTAGCATTAATTGATGATATGTGTAACACTCACAAAAATGTGATATTTCATTCACAAGATTTATGAGAGAAAGTATACCACTTTTTAAATTTATCTTAATTCAGCTAATACAGGATGCTAAGATTGGAAAATTATCATATATCTTAAATATATTATTTAAAAATATTTATTATTGATATGTCTGCAGCATAGGATTTAGTAACAAAATAAATATTAAATAAAATAAACTTAATGAAAATAACTTTCTTTTCAGATAAGAATATAATCTTTATGACAACTCTTCTTTAACTACTTATATTCCTACTAACTATTTTACTTTTATATGTTCTGTCCCATTAATAATTTGTTGACGCGTGGGAAGATTTAATTCAACCAAGAAAACAATCATTATTACTACGAATTTCTTTTTAGTAACAACTATTAATATTAATATTTATGTCAAGAATTTTAATATATTTTTTAAAACTAAACTTGCTCGACTATATTTAAAATATTTTCTTTTATCATCTAGTAAATTAAAATTTATATTCCTATTCAAAGACAAATCTTACAATTCCTACTTAGTGAACTTTAGATATAATAAGAGGGGATTTAAACACAGACTTTCAAACTTTTTCAGTTATCCATTCCATGATATACAACTGATATGGCATGACCACACACATATGCAAAAGATTAATGATCTCCAATATACATATTTCATGCTGAATCAGAACTCTCAGTTGATCCAGATCATCATTTCTCACACACATATATAAAATCAATGCTCAGTTTATATCAAGATAGAAAATCTTCAAACTTTAGTGGACAGACTTCAACCTTCTCCATCCTCTAACTCTTCAGCCATCCATAATATTAAAAATTTGATGATAGAATACTCAAATCCTTGTTGATGCCAATATTGTTGTCATACCCATGTTGACTTTGTCACTCTGCTTATATGACTTAATACATCAATTTAAATATACAAAAGAGAGATGGGCAACATTCAGACTAGTTTCTAATTGGTGGATTTCATCAGTGAGGAGTGAGAACACTGCATCTAGATCTAGGTGCAGTGCTCTCAGATCCAAGTCTGGGGATATTGGATGAGTAAGCACTAGATAGGGATTTCATGCACAAACCTTCTTGCATCCATTGATTACTCTGGCTTGCACTGAGTGACTCTACTGTATGGAGAGTTTTGCCTGTTTTAACAATAAACTTCATTACAATAGACTATAGTTAATTAATAAGCCAGGAATAAGCCATATTTTTATTCATTTCACAAATGTAAATATGTATGCTATGCAAAATGAAATAAATATTCATAAAAATACAACTCATGCTTGCAATATATGAGTAAATTTGAACTTTATACTTCTGTAAAAGTTGAATCACATTCATCATATTGTATTATATAATTTCAAGCAACATTTATATATCTGTAACACAATTAAAAATATTAATATTTAACTTCAATTTGTTTTATACATTAAATCAATTACAAATATTGTAACTTGATATTTTAAATATATTTATATTAAATATATATTCATTCATCCTCTAAAACAACTTTTTTTTTTTTACAAATGCTTAAACTTAACTTTAATGGTTAAATACTATAATGCAGATATATATTGAAACAATGTGGTCTAATTTTCCTTAACAGCATTTAACAGTATTCAAAACATGAATTGTTTACATAATCAGAATAAAATGAAGATATTTATTAATCATTATCCTATTCAAAAAAATAAATGTAAAATATTAATTAAATTGTTCCCTAATTTGCTCTATAAACTTCATCACAGAAATATTATCTCTTAAATAGATACTTCATAAATAAACTTTATTATTTAACTTTCAAAAATTAAAAGAAATTATATTAAAATTTATCTATGAGAATAAAATGATTTTGTATTATGTCGTCTACAGTAAGTATTGTCTACCAATCATAGATTAATGTCCACCTTAGTTACATACTATTGGTGCAACAATGAACTTCAGGCAAGAACTGAGTAAATTTGAAATAAATTTTATAAATGGTAGATATAAATTTGATCATAATTGGGATCTATTTATTTATTAAAATATTTTCTTAATTGTAAATTTAAATATTATACTAGTAAATTCAGGATAATATTTTATCTATTATTATTTTTTTATGTAAATTAAAGTTTAAAACAAACGTATTGTACCTGAAAGTTTCTAATGTAGTTATAAAAATTTTATGATTTTTTTTTTTTACCTTAATTAAGATATCATCATATAATAAAAACTATGCAGACTTAATTAGCATAATGTAAATCATTAATTGTAAAGCTTTAATTGTTCATGATATAAACTTGAAGTCTAAATCAAATGTATTGTATCTATAGGTTTTTGATTTAGCCATAAAAAAACTGTTTTTTTTTTCCTTTTTCTAAGTTAAAATATCTTTATATAATTAAAAACAGATGGTATTAAAATCATTACTAAATTTATGACTTTATGAATCACTTCAGCGATTGTAAAATTGTTGAATAAATTTTTATATACATATTAATATAATTTTCAGTTTTAAAAAATAATATAATATATAAAAATCATGGCGTAATTGAGAGAATTCTATAGAAAGTCCCCGAATTTGATCCAAATGTGGCTTTTTTTAGAACTACTCATCATCAAAGAACTTTGTTCAACAGGGCACATAGTTTTATTGTTTTGTGAACACTTTTTGGTTGGATTTCAACCTTCTAACATTATAATACAGAATTTTCTTCTGATCATTACTATAAAACTTACTGCAAACAACTGCATATTATTTGTCTACCCATTTCAGGTTATTATCATGTGCAATTTACCTTTTTGTAAACTCTCCATGTGAGTTTTTAATTCTATTATTTTCTCAGGTATTTTTAAAAAAATATTTTTAAAAAAGTTGCAAAGTTATTTTCAATTTTCTACTGATACTTAATTTCTCTCTTCTTTTTTTTCAGTAATAATATTTTTATCTTATAGAGGTAATTTTCAAAAACCATGTTTTTATGAATAATTGAAAATAAAAATTTAAAACATAAATTTTTAACATATACAATTACAAAAAAAAAAATGATTTCAGTTCATTTTCTAATTAAAAATATAAAACTATTAAAAATTAAAAGTATTTTTTACATAATATAATTTCATTATATTCACTCTTCTCAATGCTTATATCAAATCTATAAAAAGATGATATTCCTGCCAATGCATTTTTTTGCAGTATGTTAGATAACTTCTATACCAGTTTTGACTATATGATAGAAGACTTTAAAATATCATTAGTTTGTAAAAATTGAATGATCTAAAAAAATAGCACTTAAGAAGATGTTTATTTTTTTTTCAAATTATATTATTACTTACCAGTTTTTAATACAACATATACTAAATGTAATATATGAGTATAATGGCAGTTGAGGATGGTTAAGGAATTAACCAAAAGTACTTCTGTGAATTGAAAGACTGTATATAATAGTTAATTACCATTATATTTATTATTTTTATTATTACAATATATATATATATATGATAATCAAAACAAATTATAAATATCGTAACTTGCTTTAAGCTTGCATTTTATGATCACTAGATGGAGCTTTACCAATAGCTCCTAACAAGCTTTGTTTACATAAATTCCGAGAGAGATAGAATTAAAAATCTCTATCATTGTCACCCACCTCCAGACCAGCTGGTTTCGAGCTAATTGGCTCACATCAGTGAAGGTTGGGAGACTAGAAAAAAGACAATTTATGAAGCAGTGTTTCAATTTATCCAGCAATGAGATTCTCTTATATGATAACATTGATATTTTGAATAGATGGATTGAGTATTTTGATTATCTTTTGAATAATGATACAACAATTTAGGTGATGACTTTTAATGATATAATCATTTGTCTACTGGTTTAGACTTAAACAAAAATATCCTACTTAGTGATGCCAGAATAACTCCTTGTAATCTTAAAAATAGAAAGGCTGCAATTCCTGATGAAATCTCTGAGAAATTTCAAAATATAATGGTGTTCTGTTAGATTCAAAATATTAGAATTTTTGTGATGCCTGATCTTAATGATGGTTTTATTATTGCAATTTTTAAAAATAAGAAGAATAGACAATATTGCAACAATTATTGTGGAATATCATTATTATCCACTACTAGAAAAGCACTTTCAAGAATTTTTTGACTAGATTGTTTTCAATCATAGGTCCATGATTACTAGAGATTAAATGTGGTTTTAAAAAATTAAAAAGCATTTTAGACATGGATTTTGCTGTCATGCAAATGAAAGAAAAATATTAGCATTAAAAGATTGATTTATATAATGCTTTCATTGATTTGGTCAAAGCATCTGATCCAGTTAATAAACAGGTTTGTGGAATGTTTAAACTTAGTTGTTTACCCACCAAAATTGATTCATATTATGCAGCTTCTATATGATTGAATGTGAGGAAATGCTATTACTACAAATGAAATATCTAAGGTACTTTAAATAGAAACTGGTGTTAAACTAGGATGGGTACTTCTTCCAACATTATTTTCTATTTTTGGAATGATTTATAAAAAAACACAGATCAATATATGATATAAGTTTTGATGGTGGAATTTTTAATATGAATTGATTAAAAGCAAAAACGAGAATTTTTTTTTTTGATTCTGAATTTACAGTATGCTAATCTTTGTGATATTTTTGCCAGTTGGTTTACAGAATATACTTAATGTTTTGAATATGCAATAATTAAAGACTTTGGTTTAATGTTAAAAAAAACTTAAATTATTTATTAGCTAATAATAGAAGAAAAATTATCAGCAATATTTAGCTTGGATGATTATCAAATTGAGAGTATAAGCCAGTTTAAATATCATGATAATTTTATAAGTAGATAAATAGACTAAGATGTTGAAATACAACACAGATTCCAACCTGCTACTGTTTTAGAAAATTAAAAGATACAGCATTTCATCAGAGAAATAACTACTGTAATTAAGTTTGCTCGATATAGAGCTGTTATCTTACTAATTTTCGAATACACTTTTAGCATAATATAAAGACATTAGGAAAATTTCATTTAAGAATGTTTCATAGAATTTTTAAAATATAATGACAAGATCATGAAACCAATCAACACATTCTTTAGCTTGCTGGATGTGATATTATAGATTCCACCACTGTAAAATCACATTTTCCTTGAATTGGATATGTAAAATAAATGAACGACATTGATAGAAATAATTTCTAAGACAATGGGACAAACATATACGCATATAGAAATACTCGTCACACTTTTTTTTTTATAAACACATTCTATGTTTAATTATTTGCACACATTGTTCCATTTACTAGCATAAACTTAATATATATAATTCTATCAATATATTCAACATGTACATACATACATAAGCTCCAAACTATCACAGCATGATTGATTTAAATTATATTTAAATTCATCCTTAACATGCTCTCTCATTTTAATAATCAAGCAATAAATTCATTCCCCTCAACAGTTTCACAAGAATGACTCGTGAGGAATCATGGAAGCAGTTATTTCTGTTTCATTATTCACACACAGTCACACAAATAGTTATTTTTTATTTCGTGTTTTTTTTTTTCTTTTTTATTAAAAAAAAAAAAAAAACGAGAATAAAGTAAAATAAATAACATTTCCCCATTGCTAGTAGCGGACCCAAGTTCAAAATTCTAATTAAGCAAATTACTCTATTAGCAATTGATTTTAAATTTGAGTGGGATGTTAAAAAAATTGAATTTTAATATAAATTAATGACTCATTAAATTTTATTTTTATTAATATATATATAATTTAAAAATATTGATTAAGTTTTGTAAAAGAAATTTACTTTAAACTCATATGAATGATGTAATTGAAAATATTAGACATTAAAATGTCTGGAAATTTATCATCTAATATAAAAGTATTTTTTGGATTAAGGTAAAGCATTAAATCTTAGAATGTCTTCCATCTTTCCCATACATTTTACTACTGCATTTAATTTTAGTTCTAAGTTCAGATCTTGTAAATAAATTCCAGGATGGATTTTCATGAGAAAAACTATTTTTTTTTTTTTTTTGGTTAAACATTTTACCTTTTTTTTTTTTGTCCAAATAAACAATCTAAAATGTTTTTTTGTCAATTTTTCTTTTTTGAATTTTACATTTAGTCTTTTAAGTTCGCAATTTACTAAAGCTTTTTTATTATTCAGAAATAATCATTCTCTTTTCTTTTAGGTTGATTTACACACTTCAATCACGTTAATATAGAGGTTGTAAAAGTTGTATTTTTAACCTAGTCTACAAACATTTCAACTTTACGTAGTTGAAGAAAGCATACAGAAAGTAAAATTAGCTGCCTACAAATTATTCAAAGGTATATTTAAAACTAATCATGTATTAAAAGAGCTAATGTTAGTATTCAGTAGATATTAAAACTGCTAGGAAGATAAAACTTATTTAGAATAGGCTTTTGAATTGACATGAATGAGCTAATCTAAAACTCATAAGATTTTATTGTGTATTTCAATTTAACCAAGAGAATCATTTTCTTTTTAAATTTATAAATTGTTTTAATATATAAAAAATATCTTTATATTGAAATGTAATTTGAGTTGTATTATTGATCAAAAATTAGTAATTGTTGATCTCTTAGGAGTTGTTGGATAAGCACAAGTGTTCTCTTGAAGTTGTATTTATTTAATATTTTCATTAGTGTTATTCAAAATAAATTGTATGTATTAAAAATATTGTATATAATAAGTTCAAGTAATAAGCAGAGGCCAGGAAATTGCGCCTAATGCAATATTAAAATCAACTCTGTATTAAATGGATATTTATCAATGTGTTTCAGGTGCATCAGTTTCCACTAATATTATATATCTGTGCATGTGAAAATATGAAACCATGGGCTGCCTTAACAAATCATTTTATGTAAGTCCAATTTTTTAAAACTTTTCTCAGGAAAATGTAATTAAAAAAATAAATACATACAATTTGTATACAAAGAGAAGCTTAACAACATAATACAGCTACCAGATAGTAGAAAGCATGCTCTATTATATTGTTGAAGTAGTAAACAAGCTTTTCTTTGAATGCATGTGATATGTATTTATTTTTTAAATCAAATGATTTTGTTTAATAAAATTATTAGACTTATTCATTTCAGGTTTTTCTTTGTCTCATGGTTTCATTCTTGATGTTGAATTAAGGACATTTACACTATCAATGTTTCCAAGATTATAACTAAATTACTACTTGAGGGTATTATTGACAAAAGTGAAGATTATGCTAATTGAGATTAAATACCACCCTATAGTGTTTTCTAAGTAAATTGGCATTTTGAGGATATCATGATCATATCTTTTATACATTACTACAATGTTTCAGCAATTCTTAAATTGACCACCAGAAGAGTGGATTTATAAATAATGGTAATCAGGAAATATATCCTGCATCCAGTATAAGAGTATATTATGATATTGTGGAGAGAAGTTTCAGGGGAATGACTTAACCATCATTAATAAGAATCAGATTCACATCATATTAAAGTATATCTTTAATCTATCCAGCTTCATTCCATAAATGATGCATCACTGAGTGACAATTAATTCCTTGTATGTTATAAATAGTAACATCAACTATGTCCTCTATAGACATTTTTCAATATTTTAAGTGCCAAAATTTGATGAAAAAATCAATTAACTTCTTACTAGACATGTTTTGGTCACTCACATCTGTTACCATCATTAGTGAGGAAAATTTATTAAGACTCCAACACAGATAACTACTCAATCCCTATTAAATACGCTTATAAAGTTCAACAATGATCTTAAAGCTTGAGTGCAAACTGCAATTTAACTAAAGCTACCATTGTATTCAGCTGAATATTATTAAGCATGGCAGTGTTTTAGTAAACATTTAAATAGATAATTAGTTAATTAAATATCACACAAATGTAATAATGCTAATGTTTATTTACTTATGCAATCTAAAGAATTTTTTTTACATTACAAGTGACACACATCTGATAAAAAATTAACTAATTTTTTGCTAAATATATGCTTCTACCATTAAAACCACATATTAGCAGTATAGAAACTCAGGTGAGATGTCAACAAATATGAACACCCAATCTCTATTAAATATACACAGAAAGTTTCAAATGATCTTAAAATTTGAATGTAAATTTTAGTAGCAATTTAGATCAGCTTAATGTTATTTAATGAAATAGGGTCTTTATATGCCATACTATTGACAACATTAGTTTGGATTGACAGAAACATATGTCTAGGTAAAGTTATGAATAGTTTATTTTTTAATTAAACATTCTCATTTGAAATATGGAAATTTTTCTATTGAGAACAGACTTAATCAATATTAGCATTTATGACATATGAGTATTTATATATTTAATTAACTAATTACATATATAAAAACACAAAACATATACATGATGATTTATTCATTAGTAGTCCACCAAACGAAAAAGCATCAAAACATGCTTCATATTAGTGTATGCATTTTGGCAATCAGACAAAATTGACGTGTTAAGATGCTATAACATTAAAATAACATTCACCACTAAAGAATAAAAATAACATTCTGATTATATTTAAAGTTTTAATTCTTGTGGATATTATAACCTTAAGTTCTGCCTATAAAATTTTATATTAGTATTTTTGCTAATATATTAAAAATATATATATATAGTTACATTTTCTATTAAATATTTTTTTTGTATAGTAAAAGTAGTAGATCATTTAATAAGTTATATTATTGATTTATAACTAGTGTTATAAAATATCATTATTATTTATAACAAATTTAAATAATTTTAATTAGTAGTCAAGCTTATTTTATACTTGTAGATATTATAAAACCCTAAAGTCAGTACTGTGTTTTAATGTATAACTTATCTTTAAAGATGTACTTATATGCTTAATGTAGTCTTTACATGTATTTATTAAATTAAGTTGTTATAAAATAAATACTTAAGTAATTTTAATAATGCTTTATTGACTTTTATTGAAATAATCAATTTATTACAATTCATATTAAAAATATAGCTCTAATTTCTAGTTTAATAATAGTCTAATCTTTTATAAATATTTATAATTAGTCAATAACTTTAAATTAAATTGTTTCTAAATCATTTTTTTTTTAAAGTGTCATAGCATCAGCCGGGACGCGAACCCGCAACCCGGGCAACTGCCTGCAAGTGCAAGGCTGTCGCGCTGACCTCTCGACCACCATTTAGTTGTGAGAATGTGTGTAATTTATTTTTATTTAAAAATGAAATTTTAAAAAGAAAATAATTATATTTTAACTTCCTTGACTGAAAGATTAAAATATCTAAACAAATTTATAATAAAGTTTTGTTTATAAAAATATGTTTTTTAAAAAAATATCTTATATTAAAGTTAATACTCTGAGAATATTAAAAAAAAAAGCTACATTTAAATAAATGTATTATTAATTGCTATAATATTTTCATTTATTAAATAATTGATAAAATGTATAATGTAACTAAATGATGTAATATTAATTTATTGTTTTGTCTAAAAATTTTAGACAATGTACTTGAAAAAAAGTTATTTTTAGCATATTTTACTTATCAACTAAATTAATTGCATAAATTAAGTAGTAAGTGACATCTTCATTATCAATTATTAATTAGTCATTTGTCACCTGATATACCATATTTAAGCTCTGACCGTATCTATCTTAAACCATCATTTTTCCTCATCGTTTTATTATATATAATTTTTTATAATTATTATTTTTTCAGTTTAAATATTAATGGCTAGAGTAATTATCTGTTTGATCTTCTAGCTTTGTCCCATCTATCACTCTTCAGAATTTCAACATATACACCATTTGAAAAACTTTAACACACATGATTATGGAAGTTATATAGTGTTACAATGCTTTGTGACAACAGGAAATTTTACTAAAAGTATAATTATATTGCTAGAACTTTTATAAGTATTCAATTGCTTGTTTAATCATGCTAAATTTATCTGGAATTAAGATTTAAAAATATTGAATGCCAAAACCTTGCTTAATTTTAAAACTAAGTTTATTATATTTTATTCTACAATGAATTATAGACTATATTTTTTTTAATATTGAACTTATTATTATTATTTACAAAATATTCTCATTTAAGCTTAGATGACATATTTAAATTAGAACTTTTACTGAATTTGCAGGAAGTTGTAAATGATAAAAGCAGCTGTGGAATAATAATTATGAAAGTATGAATGTATGTACCTTGTTATAAAAGCAAATTTTACTATTATCATTATTTCTTACAATTTAAAATGACTTTTCATGAAAATTGTTATAATGCTATTTTAAAATAAATGAAATGTTTATTTTAATGTTTATAAAATTTCAGAATAAATATCCATTTTTATGAATTATATAGTATTCTTAAAAATGTGATAAATGAACTAATTTCATGCCTATGCATTTTACCTTCAAAAGATATGCATGATAAAATATTTCATACTAAGGAAATATTTTGCCTTATTATGGCAGTATAGAATAAATATTTATGCTTTAATGAACTCTACTGCCGTTGAATATTTTATCATTGATAAAATGTAAAATTGCAAAAAAACCTTCTGAGTTTTTCTCTTCTTATTGTCTCATAATAAATACATATTTTAAAAGGATTCCTATACTCTCAATAAATTATTTATTGTTGAATAAATCTTTATATTGCTATTAATGGGAAAAGTATATTATACTCTTTATCAATGTGTCATTGCATAAGCTATGAATTGTGTTACAAAAGGAAATAATATTGTTATCTTCATACTGTTTGAAATAAATATTATGCTTTCTACTTTTTACTGTTTTATATTTGAATTGCTTCAAAAGAAATTATATTTTTCATTGTATTATTTCAATAAATACTTTATTTAACTTGAATGCCTTTTCTAATTATATCAGTATTTGCAAATTTTAAGTGCTTCAAATTTGAATTAGTTGTTTTCCAATATTTAATATTTATATTGTTTGGATACTTTAAAAAATCTTCAACATGTCCAAGGAGTCACTATTAGAACTATTGTGCTTGAAAATAGTAGTAAAATCAAATATTTAAGAACTTATGAACTATTATATTGTAAAAGGGTTGTTTTTATTTATGTGTATATCATATTTAAGATATGTTTATTTGTTTATTACATTATTTGTACCATATTTCATAAGGGAATTTCTCAGAATATTACTGTTTTGAAATATAATCAAAAGATAATATATCCATCATTATGGATTTGTTTAGAATGGAAGAATTAATGTAGTAGATGTTTATTTTTCTTAATGAATTGATAAATCACAATTTATATATTTTTTAAATTTTGCTTTAATTATTATATTTATTGGTTTTTCACACCATTTGTTCATTATTTCTATATGAAATAGTAGAATTTATTCTATTTTCATGTATTTTTCTTATCATCCTGGTGAGATATATTCTGTTTTAAATGACATCTAGCTAATAATGCTATATTTTAGGCAATATTTTGTGATGGTTTATTCTTGGTATATTTGTTAAGATTAGAAACAAAGGCCTAATTTTTTATGTGCACTTTTGAATATGTATTTATTTCTGAGTCTATTCCATCATAATATCTTTTATATTCCTTGATGTCTATCTTGGTGAATATTTTCTAAAGTCATGTGTAATACTAACCATGTCTTTATTTTGGCTCTTGAATATTAAAGTCATGTGTGATGCCAACCTGTCTTTAGTTTGCTCTTAATGCAATCAGAGTAGTTTAAAAATGTTGATA
The DNA here is from genome assembly GCA_028023455.1 of Epiperipatus broadwayi. Taxonomy (NCBI): domain Eukaryota; kingdom Metazoa; phylum Onychophora; class Udeonychophora; order Euonychophora; family Peripatidae; genus Epiperipatus; species Epiperipatus broadwayi. The sequence continues at coordinate 9,114,808 of JAQFVV010000035.1, read as the reverse complement.
ATGTTGTTGTGCTTAACCTTGATAAAATGTTTTATGCTTAAATTTACAATTGTTTTCTGTGGCCATGAGATTATACATTTTTTTCCAAATTCAACATTATTATATTGCTGGTAAGACTTATTTGTTACTATTAAATATATTTTATACTGTGACATATAGGAATAAAAGCTACATTAATAATAAACATAAGAGTTTTTTGTATCCATAACTAAATCATATTGTATTTTTTTTTGTAATTTAAATTTTACTTAAACTTGCGATAATTATAATTTTTGATGTCATTAAAATATGCAATGATTATCTTTGTTTTATTTATTAGTCTTAATAAAATATTGATTTAATTATTACTTCTGAATTTGCATCTGTATCATTATCTGCATTCTCAGAAATCTAAAATCACACATATATTTTAATATTAAAGTATAAGAGAACAAGAAGAATATAAAAGTCACTATTAAATTTTTATTGTTGATGTGTTATAGACATATTCTTGGCTAACAATATTATGCTATTTTATTTTGAATAAAGTTATAAGAGAACCTTTTGTGTGATATATGGGTAGCAACAAAATTCCTTTCCTACTTATAGCATCATGAAAATCATTCTAGATTTCTTTATGACTATTAATATCAGAGTTTTATGATTATTCTTTAAAATAAAATTTATTAAGGTATTATTTAAAGACTATCTTACAATTATTTACTAGGATTACATTTATGATTTGGATAAGAACTCCAGATGAAAAATAAAATTATATTTGTTTATTGGAGAATTTGTTAATAAAAAACTCTGAGATCTAATTGGATTAAAAAAGATTTATTTGGATCAAGAATCCGATTTAATTAAGAAAGAGTTATTTGGATTGATAATCTTTTACAGTAACCAGATTTTATATAATCTGCTTTATAAGATTAACTTTGTGAATGTTAGAACTACTGATTAGTTGTCTTATTTTAAAGCAGCATAAGAGCAAGGTGATCTTTGAGGTTACAATATATATATATGATCACTAGATGGAGCTTTACCAATAGCTCCTAACAAGCTTGTTTACATAAACGCTGAGAGAGATAGAATTCAATATCTCTTTCATTGTTGAATTCTATCTCTGTCGGCGTTTATGTAAACAAGCTTGCTAGGAACTATTGGTAAAGCTCCATCTAGTGATCATAAAATGCAAACTAAAGCATGTTACGAAATTTATAACTTGTTTTGTTTATCATATATATAGAAATGTTAAAATAAATGAGAATATTAAAGCAGTAAAAAAAATCAATCACCATCTTCAACATTTGCTCTTTTTTTGTTTTAGACATTGACTATCACAAATATTTTTCCAAAAATCAAAATTCTATCCAAATGCAACAATCATCATTAAAGAATATTTAAACCAAATTACATTAATAATCAGCAAACTGTCAACCCTATGAAAGAGGTTTTTACACAAATAAATAAAAACACAATTAAATTTAAGTTCAACTCATTGGTTCTCATCAACTCAAGTTTGAAACTCTCATTTTTATTTTGATTGAAAAATATGTGCAGTGTCAACTTGTACTATTTTGTTTAATAATTTTATTCGTTACTACTTTTTATTAATTTTTTGAAACATAATTTATATATATATAATTGTTAGTAACAAATTCCCTAAACTTACATATAACTAAAGTATTATTTACTGAGGCTGTAACCTCTAAAATATGCGTGTAAACAGTAGGGACCTCTACAGGTGTTTAACTACAAGCTTACTCTATGGAAGAAAAGAGGGAAATTATTCTTTTTTTCATGCCCTTAAAAAATGGAGATGAGCATATATTTTATTCATCAGCAGAAATGTAACTTAACTTCTTTCAAAATTGAATAATAATTCAATATAACAAAAAACGTCTTTTCTTGCATAATTTGCAGCAAATAAATTATATTATTTATAAAAATGTTAATTGTAGGACATCCGTTATTTTGTCTACTATCAAAAATATGATTTTACAATGTACAATTGTTTCTAATTTAAAAAATAATCTATATCAATTTTTACAAACATTTTAAGTATTACAATACTCTTTAAACATGATCATTTAAAAGGTGATTTGATGCCTCACAGCAGTATTGATTTATAATCTTTTTAATCCTTATGCAAAAATCAGATTATGAAAATTTTCTGGAATCAACAACTTACATATGTTGCGAATTGTCTCTGTTTGTGCATTAAACTCAAATTATTAGAAACTTTAGCATTAAATCACTAATATCTCAAAACATGGCAGCACTAAAACAAAAAATTAAAAAAATTTATACCAAAATTTGATGACTCAATCTATACTGAGCCTTATGCTATCTTTGAAATCCCATGCTCTTTTCATAAAGCTCTTGCATAAGCAAAACAATCATTATATCAGTGATAAGAGATTAATATGTGAACTCAAAAGATAATTGATCATCATCAGACCATATCCATATATTCTGGAAACTTTATTAAAATTCTATGATGCAATTTATACTGAGACTAATATTCTATCTTTGAATTCACTGTAGTATTAATTAAGCTTCTTTTTTAAGTGAAAACAATCACCATATCAGTGGTAAAAGAGATGAATGTATGAATTCATTAAAACAATTCTTGTCAGTAGCCACACTCATATACATATTTTGGGAATATGATTATAAATTTTGGCAATACTAAAGTTCTGTTCAAATGCTTTTTGCGCATCCCTAGAAAATTTAGATTTTGTTAATAAATGGAATATATTAACATAATATTCATTCATAAAAACATGTTTATTAAAAACATAATTCATATTAATCATCCATTTTCTATTTGTTTTACTTTGACCTCTTTTAAACTTCCGACTAAATGAAATAATTAACACCCATATAAGTTATATATTGTATTATTTCCATCACTTAATATTAAATATTTGAATAGTCTTTAAAAATTTAAACTTTATTTAAACTTTTTAAATACATTCAACTGTCAGTAATAATTCACAGATTAATATATAACACAACTTTTTGAGTGTTGTAAATCTCTATTCTTCAGATGTTGGAGATTTGATGAGTACCCATCACTATAATTGAATAGGACCTGAACTTTTAAAGTCATCAATATTGAATTTAAGATTTCTGTAAACCGTAGTTTTGATTTTGTTATTAAAATATCTAAGAATGACAATTTTTGTTCTTGTTCAGATTTTATTGTGAATTAAATTGAAGGAAATATGTTGTTGTATGGGTCAAGAATGTTTGTAATAGTGCTCTACCATGTGTCCATTCAACAAATAGATCATCAATATAGCAAAAGTTAAATTTTAAGTAAATGTGAAGTAATATTTACAGCTGTGGTTTTAAGTTCTTCCAAGTAAGTGTAAGGGGTGAACAATAGTTATTCCTTAATTTTATTGGGAAAATTCTGCTTTATATTGAAAAGATATTATTATTCAGAAGGTTAATAATTCTATTTTACTAACATTATGAAAAGGTTATTCTGATTTGTAAACTATTATCATCATTTAATCTTTTCTTTATAATAATCAATGATTCATCACAGAATGCAATTGTGAATATACTTTCCACATCAAAGCTTATCAATATGTCAGTTCTTTCAGTTTTCTGAAATCAGTGATTTTATAAAAGAAAAAATCTATACAGAATAAAATTCTTATGAAAGAATGTTTACCCATCTAATGTCAATCAAGAAAGTCTTAAACTGACAACAAAGACAATCATCAGAAGAAAAATCAATTATTGGTATTATAGTATATCCATTCATGCCAGGAATAGCAGATAAACTAAAGAAAATCTGCAATCAATATAACATCAAAACAGCCTTCTAATGTCATATTACATTATGAAGCATTCTAAAATCTATAAAACCTAAACTTGAACTACTGAAAAACAAAAGTTGCATCTATAAAATGGCATGTTAATGTGAAGAAATTTACAATGATGAGACCAGTCATCATATTGAAAAGTGATTAAAAGATCACAATATGATGATTAGAAAAGAGAAACAGATATACCTAAAGTAGCAGATCATTATGTGCCAATGAACATATATTTGATTGGGAAAATACAAACAAAGGTCTTGAATAGAGAGGAAAAAATACTAAAGAAGCAAATTCAAAAAGACTGTTCACATGACAATGGTAAATAACATTATAAGTTAACCTAGTATCATAATACATAATATTTGAAAGCTATTAATCAACTTGCTCTAAATGGTGAAATTAGGAGTTCCCCCAACCCTTGTCTTTGGTGTAATAGCTCAGTTGGTTGGAGTATTATATTGAATTTAATATTCATGAATCTAAAGTCCAAGATTGTTTTTCATGCTAGTACTGTCACTGTCCAGGACAGCAATTCCTGAAGAAGAGATGAGAATAATACTACTGAAAACATTGTGTTATATACTAACCAGTGTGCTATTACAAACAGTTGAACATATTTGGAAAGTTTAAATAAAGCTTGATTGTTTTTAAAGACATTCAATACTTAATATTAGATGATGAAAAATACCATCACAAACCTTCACCCAATTAACAACTGTATCTGATAAGAGGGTATCTACAGACGGTTTTTCATCATCAATGTTTCTAACAATATTATTTACTTGAATGATTTATAGGATATAAATTATAGTAATTTACAAGTTAGTACTATGAAATAATTAACAACCAGCTATATTCACACCAAATCAAAAAATTGTGGTCTGTCTTTTGCCTGCAAAAACCTTCGTTTGCTACACATATATAAGTACAAGATTTAAAAAGTTAATTACACTATATTAATTAAAATATTTTTATTATTACCTTTCTTTAATTAATAAATTATAAGTTATTTATTATCCGTTATTTTAATTAAATATACATTGAAATGATTAAAAAAATTCTAAAAACATGTCACGCATCAAACAATCTTTCTGTCAATTACCATATTACTAAGCAAATATCTTTAAAAAATTTAATTATTTCTATTAAATTAAAATTGATGATTGTTCTTATATTAAAATTGCCAGCATTATTTTTTTTACAAATATTTAGCAAAGTAGACAAATTGGGTTTAATTTTATTATGAACATTTTATTCTAAATAGTTATTAATAAAGGCGAATAAATTGAATAACTTGAAAAAGGCAGCAAAGAATTTATGTTTTATGTTTACTTAAAGCGATCTTATATTGCTTCAACATTTTTTATACTGGCAAGAAAATACTCCTTTAAGTAAAATGCTGTTAGATGTAATATAAAAGAAATGTGTGCTTAATTTATTTATTATTTAAAATTTACAGTTATTTTGTTGTTGTCTGTATATAAATTTGCGAACACTTTATATATTCTAACCCTGGGGAATAGCGGGCTACACGTTATACTTCACCATCCCCATGATGATGATGTCCTTCGATTAAGCTCAGTGGGTTATGTGTTATAATCATAGTTACTACCAAGACATGCATTAAAATAAAAAGGAATTAAAATAATGACAAATGCATATTACTATAATAGATAAATAAATTAAGAAGAGGAGAAACCTCACCCATTCTTCTACAAAACTTTTAAATCAAACTTCCCCATATTAAAAATGCATCCCCAAGTAGTATAGGCATTTTGCATATTATATAAAATACTAAAGGAATTTCTTCTATCATACCTTCTTTAAATATCTCGCAAAACAAAAGCTAATCACCAAATAAAGTTTATTGCCAGGATCGAAATAATTCTTATAAAAATTAAGAGATAATGTACTTTTCTTATAGTACAATTAACTATAATTGATTTGTTAATGCCACACTATTAATATTTGCAAGAATAAGAGTAATTTGGATAATCATAAAATAATATGTGAATAAGCATTTATTTTATATATAGCGCGATATTTTTTAAACTGTAAATCGTAATAATCAGCCATTAAGTTAATGCACTTTGTGGATTTTAACTATAAATGTTTTTTATCTAATAGTTTTAAGTATTAATCGTCATATCATGTTGTTGAATAAATGAATGACATCCTAGTAGACTAAAGGAGACATTCACTTCTCTTATAAGTGAATGTATGTCAAACATACTATAACTATAATAATAATAATAATAATAATAATAATAATAATAATAATAATAATAATAATAATAATAATAATAATAATAATAATAATAATAACAACAACAACAACAACAACTAATTAAAGAAATATTCAATTTAAACTAACAAATGCATAAAAAATATAAAATTTGGAAAAATAAAAATCTTTACCAAGGATGGTATTCCAGTATCTAGAAGGAAATGAGTACCTTTTATGTCATTCTAATACTCATCAACAACATAATTTAAAATCAACTTCTGAAATAATGCAATCTTCATTTGCAGAATAATTAAATAATATGCAGTCTTAAATTAAAATCAATGCAAAATAAATCTAATAAATAATTTTATTTTAAATGCAATTTCAACCTTTGGAATTGTAATTCTAATGCAACTTTACATGTTTAAGTTTGTATCTGTATCTTATGATGATTGTTTATCTGATTTAAACCAAGATTTCTGTAACATAATTAATAATTCAGGATTCAAGAAATCATATTTAGAGACAGAGACTACATTTTAATAATAATAAAACACATTTATTGATCTCTGACATCAATTTGACTTTACACAAAATTTAATAACAAACTTTTACTACAAAGAAAGGTCATCTGACAACATAGGTGATGTTTTGTTGGTTGTACAAGATGCATAAATAATAAACAAAAAATAATTGCCTACCCATTCACAAATCGATCCATTAGTCATATAAATATTTGGATGGTTATGTTAACTCAAAGTTGTTGATTTTTGGCTAAATATCTAATTTGGCTCAACACTATTCTATTTTATGATATACTTATTAAAGTAAAACAATTTGCTATTCTGTTGAATTACTTCTAAATGTAAGATTCAGGCTATTCTATTGTTATAGAATAATCATTTACTAAAAATTTTAAAATTATAATTTGCAATAATATCTGAGATATACTTTCATGTCCAGTTGGCTACTATTGATTAGCGTATTAACTAATAATGCTCTATTTACAACATTAAAAAATTAAATTAGAAACTTAATCCTTAATTGATATATGGCTACACATTTTCAGCAGATTGTCATGATAATATTAATTATCATACAAGACATAAGTTAAGAAAACTATTGTCTAGCATTTTGTTAACTTAATAACAATAAAATGAGAAACCTTTTCAAAAGCCATGCACACAACATACTAGATTTTGCCCATGTACATGTAGTAAATTATGTAAACCTTTAATTATCTTACCAATCCATCAGCAAACAACTGGATGGTGAAGATGACAATAATAGATATTTGCATTTCTTATTATGTTATTATCTTTTTCTTGTAGACTGCTAGCAAGACACAACATTACAATACATACATTACTATACTTTACTATAAACTATGAATAAAAAAGTGTCCCTGAAGTGATTACGCACTTCAAATTCTAACTTTATCAAATACCATAACAATTTTAGAACATACATTGACTTGACCTCACATGGTGGAATATAAACTTGATATCTTCAGGAGGGAAAGGCTGCTGAGAGCCACAACTACACAAATGGAAAATAAGCAGTGGCATTTTCCAACATATTTTCTCAGGTAAATGTATGTGTGGATAAGGTACTAACACATGAAAAATGGAATATAAATCAAAGAAAAATCCTATCTAATGTTATAGCTATGCTAACTAAGCATAAAAGACAATAATAATTATCAAAATATAATCCTCTCATGAAAAAAATACCAAACATTGAGGCAAGCAGTCTCAAGTCATAATTAATACACAATGTTAATAAAGCCACATGCATGCCACAACTTTAAAACCAGACTAGCATATATCCTTAGCATAATCATAACAAGATAAAAAAATATCACAGAAATACTAAAAAAATAAATTTTCTATCTCTAAAATACATACACTAAATAATGTACAAAACCAGCAAATAAATATAAGTCAAAACAACTTTGAAAATACTTTAAGTAGCATAATAAATTTCACAAATAATAAATACACATATCTAGTTAGTAGAAGCATAATATTTTAAAACTAAAGAGGACATAAATAGCATACACAAAATTACTAAATATAATAATGATAAATACATTGTCATATTAATAACCTTATAATAAAATTATTATATTATAATAGTTAACAATTTTTGCAAGCTTCTGATAAACCAGATATTGGCATTTACCCATAAATGGTATATTAATAAAGTACTATTAGCAATATAAAGAAATAGATATCTTTACCTAGATATGTGTATCACTTTACTTAAACCATAAATAAATAAAAAAATTTTTTTTACCTTAATTAACATAAAAATAAAATGCACAAATTTGATCAAATAATTAAAACAACACTTTTGCACAATATTAAATAAATATATATATATATTATTATTTTTTTAAACACCCATAGTTCTTTTTCCGAGATCCTCTGCAGTGAGCTACTTGACATGAGAAAAAATGTCCTTTGGATGGCAAATCATTTTTAGAAACAATGCATCAATAATTTGTTATATATTTCAAATAACATGAGCATTCATGACCTTACAGGACAAACATTACACAAAATAGTAACCATTAAAGAATTACTGCACTAGATTTGAATCCATTTTCATTCACTTATATGATTATTTCATAAAGTTCTCTATAACTTGTTTCATTACTTTTATCCCAGCAGCAGAGGTATTATTAGGGATATTTTTTTTAACTTCTTCCACAAATATATTTTGGAAATTAACAGTTCATTTATTCTAAAGAGCATTTCATATGATCACTATGATTATTTATTATTTATGATTGATTATTTATTTATTTTATATGATAATTTAAGTTATTATTTTCATTTATCTACAGGTAACTAATAATAGTAATTAATAAATTATTTTTCATTTTTAAAACAAGCAGTTTGAATGATTTTCATATTCCATAATATATTTAAAGTTAGAAGTTGTTTCTTCTATTTATTATTATTGTTCATTTGAAATAATATCATTTAAAAGACTTCAAATGCATCAACTCATTTCACATTAGAAATATTCTCATGGAAACATTCATATAATTAATTTCTCAGAGATTAAATGGACTAAAGAGCTCCTCTCATTTTTATGAAATATGCAAATCAGCATTTGAAACCATTGTAAAGAAAATGTTTAAAAATAAAATTATTATTACTCTAATTATCAAGTGTTAATCATTTCTGAGTTAGATAAAGTTAATTTCCATTGAAGCATTTTTTTTTTTAATTTTAACTTAAATTTTAAAAGTCTATCAATGGTGGATTGTAATATTATTTCACTAAAGGTAAGAAATAAACACCAGAAATGGTCCAGTATAAAGTTTGTGATATAATTTTGAAAAGATAACAGAAAACGTATTACCTTTACTTTCTCTAGGTATCATTTTATGCACAGTTTGTTATAATTACTCAATAAACAATACCTATTTTTCTTAGGCATTTTGCTAATTTCTTTGAAGTTACCTGATTAGACTAAAGCATAAGAAAACTTAATGCTTTCTTGTTTTCTATTCATACATAATTACTTAACAAATAATAAAAGTTTATAAAAAATATTTTTAATTTAGAGTAGAAATTGAAATTGTTACATTTTCATTCACCATTGGGTAATTTGTCTTTCATTATATCTTTATTTAAGTGAATTTAAAAAGAATGGGGAAGTACGAAGGTGTTTATTATACCTATAAAAGTTGAAACTAAATTTTAATGCCTTCTTGTTGAAGATTGGAGGAAAAAATAAAAAGAGAAAAGAGATGAGCTGAGTTGACCTGAGAACTGAGATCTGGGAGCTGAGAGTTGATTTTCCCCACACACTAAAATCCCCTATTTATACCTTTCCTATTTAGATGGGCATTTTAATTAGCAACATCTTTATTTCTGACCTCTATCATTAATTATGTACACTACAACCAGGAACTAAATAAAAGAAATTACATAATATTGATCTATTTCCAGATATTATGTGATAATTTTAAAATTTCCATTAGTTTTTTTTTAATTGACCATTTACTTTTAAACTTAATTAATAATAATAAAAACATAAAACAATAAAATGAATAATACAATTAGTATTGTTAAATTATTACCTTTACAAATTATCACTTTTGTTTATAAAAAGCTCTTACACTCATTTACTTTAAATACTTTAATATTAAATTAACCATAAATAGTCTTAAATAAATAAATAAACTTAAACTAACTTCACTTATAATAAATAACATTTTAATAAAACAACACGTATGTATACCAACTCATAAACACACATACTGGAACTTACTTTATATCCTTTTTAAATTTAATCTGTTTAATAGTTAATCTGAGCATTTGTAACTAATTTTAATATTCTTTTGAATAAATTAATCAATTCTAATAATTAATTAAACAATAAGATTATATCATTAATAAATTCACTAACTAGTTTATAGTTTTCTAAACATAAAAATTAGCATTAATCAGTCTTCCACTAAATCTAAATTTTACTCAGCTTTAATTTTTTTAAAATTAAGCATGAGCTAAGCTCCAATTCTCATCTTATAAGTGTACTTACTTATTAAATATTAAAGCTACCTATTATAATAATCTTTATGTCACTAAAATTTTATACTAAGTCCTTATAGTTACTCGAATAGACTAATCAAATCAATTAAGCAAAACATAGATAGTATAATTCACAAATATTTTTATAATAGAATAAATTTTATGAGGTTTTATTTTTACCTTATTTTTTAAAATAGCATAAACTCTTAAATAAGGCCTTTAAATAGTACCATGTGCAAAGCACAGGATCACTATATGGATATATATATATATATATATATATATATATATATATATATAAATCCCTGATCTTACCTCCATTTTTTACTTTCTTTTTTTTCTTTAATGTTTACTATTCAGTTTTTTTATATTGTACATGCTTATTTGGAATTATTGCAAAATGATTTGCTTTAGACACAATGTTTCATATTATGATTTTACAACTAATAAAAGTTAATGGTATTTCATGTTTTTCTTTCAATATTATTTTTTACAGTTATACATAATTTTAGTAATAATAATGAATGGATACTTCATGTTTCATAAAAGGAATTTTAAAACATGTACATTTATGATATTATTTTTAAATAAAACCCAATTTTAACTTAACTTTCTTAATGGATTTGAAACAAATTGGTTTATTTTTACAAATATCTACTATCAAAAGCATTAAAAATGCAAATAATTTAGAAAATAAAAATGATACCTTATGAATTAAATTCAGTGTAGGTTTAAATTTGTTACACAAATACTACATGCCAGTATCAGATACTTCAAGTAATAAATATATTTAAAACTAAACTATGTGGAATATAACTCACAAGTAATTCCACATATTTAATAATACTAAGTGTAAGAACAAGTGTATGGAATTTCACAGCATGCACATTTTACATGAACAGCTGGCAAATTTATGTCAGTATAGAAAACCAATGATCAATGCTTGAAGATTAAATACTTGGAAATTTGTAGCAGCTCATTAGAATCTGTGCTGTACCTCAACAGCTAAGACTATCTATCTATTCAAAACAAAATCAAGGTCTTTAAATTGATCTACATTATAAAGATGATAATCACCAAGGCTAAAATTTTTTAGCTAATAACAAGAAATGTTTTGAACTTTAATTATTAAGTTTTTAATATACTGTATTAAAATATTAAGAATATTTTGCAATTTATCATTTGAATTAGTAATTGCAGCACAAACAATAGTATATTGTAAATCTGGGAGTCAAAAAGATAAAGGTTTAATGTTTTAAAATTAAAAATCCCACTACCAATATATAAATTATGTACCAATGAGCTGCAAGAAACTATAAATCAATAATAATAACAGAAAATAAATATGGCTCTAGTAAATATCTCTATATTGTAAATACAACAAATCTGATGCAGTTCAGATGAGTTATATTGCAAATTGATTAATAAATATAGAAACTATTCATATATATTGCCTTAACTCCCCTCATGATTTCTTTATTTTCCTGACAGTTTTGACTGTCCTGCCATCTTCATCAGATCAATCTTAATTTCCTCTACCTTTTAAAAGGAAATTAAGATCACTCTGATGAAGCCTGCAGGACAGTCAAAAAAGTTAGGAAAATAAAAAAATCATTAAAAAAAATTTGCATTAAAGTATATATGAAGGGAGTTAAAGTAATATATATATGAAGAAATGCAAAGAAAGCAAAAAGAGAAAAATAAGAATATACTTCTAAAAATATAGAAACTGCAATTTGGCATATGTGCATGTATATACATGTCGCTTGAATAAACTGCCTAAAAAATAAAAGTTAGTTTATGTATTTGGTCATATTTTAAAAATTGATTTTATAACATGTAAGAGAACAATAAATTACAGTATAAATGAAAAAAAAAAAGTTGTCTCAATATGTGAAAGAATTGCATAGTTTTTAAAAAACAAAAAATTGAAACTTGAACCTTATTTAATCTGCCTTTCAAATGAAAGTTTTAATTAAACAACTTGTTCATTTTTATAAAAAATCTGATGATGGATCTGAAAATATTATTAAAATTTTGGAATTGATAATATTTTAGAAGTTATAATTAAAAATTTAAAGGTTACCATAAATGAATTTTTCTTTCTTCCTATAATGAATGTAAATAAAGAGGGGGAAAAAACCATTTTTTTCTCTTCTTCATTATGTGTAAAAACATGATGTTTTAAAGAGATTATGCAGGCTCAAAAAATATATTGTTGTACTGAAGCAAAGGTCATATTTTCCCTAGCTGGTGATATATATGTTGTTTGAAAACTATATTGCTTGAACAATAGCAAATTGATATAAATAGGTCTGAAACAAGCAAATAGGTATTATTATTATTATCATTCTAATTCTAGGAGCTCAGCATTTCATTCCATGTTGATTTGCATGCCAGTACAATCTATTATTAAGGCCACATTGCTATTATTCATGCTGAAGAGAAAAACAATCACTGATTAAAATTCTTTTTCAAATATAAGCCATATTTTACTGACTGCTTTTAAAGATATTTTTCAATACTCCAGTTACAACAGTCAGTATACCATGTGTGGCTATGATAATCAAAACCACACCAGTTAAAACAACCTGAAAAATGTAATTGTCTCCAGAAAATAATGCCGAAGTTTGAAAAACCAGCCTGTGCAATGTCTCTAAAAATGTTGTAAATACAAAGAACAATGCCACTTAAACAACCCAAAACCTACTGATATTATTTCTCATATGTCACTAGTGCTTCTACATATAATATCTAACATCATCAGTGCTCTAGAAGAACTACCATCATTGGGAAAATTAAGAAAGATAACAGTAAAATATTAAAAGAATATCTGGCAAACTTATGTTTTGTCATTGTTTCAATATTTAAGGTGGTAAAATCTATCATTATAAATACTATAAGGCATTAAACATACACCTAAACTAACTTTTATTACTATGATAATTAGTATTCTATGTATGTGTTAATAGTTGCAAATATACATGCAACAGTTTTATTTATTCATTACTAATAAATTGTTACATTTTTTTTATTAATCCAATTAGTTTGTATTTGTAACTCAATTTAAATATATTCTATTTACACACATATGATAGTTAATAAACACAGCCCTGAGAAAACATGCAATCGAATAGAGGGCATGCTGTGATCGTGGTAATAATTGATGATGATCATTTAATTAAAGGTTTTCCAAGAGTAAACTCTCTTTTTAGAAGTTTTGTGCTTTGTGTTTCTTTTTTATTGAAATTGAAAACAAATAAAATACTTTTGGGAGTGTCTGGATCATTAAGTTATAAATCATCACCATTCACATTGGTTAATATTATATTGTATTTTAATTGAATTATTTTTTATTTGAATTTCATTAACCATTCAACTTTCATATTTATTTATTTGAATCAAGATTTACAGTACACATATTGTATATATCATGATATAATATATCCTTGTTTAAATCTTTGAAAATATCATTATATATCTTTGGTTCTGGGTTCAAAGCCATCTTTCATTTAATATAAATCAAACCTGTCAGTTGTGATACAAATCAATGTACAGGGACACTTATTGAGACATATATTAATATTTTCAAAAGCCTCAGAAAATTTCTGTCATACTATTATGTAAAAATGTGAAAAAACTAGCCATTGATATAAATTTTCTCAGCTGAGTCAAGAGAAAATTGAAAAACAAAAACCTCTAATTCAACTCCATCTTTTTTATGACAATTTTTTTTTGCATTTTCCTGGCAACAATAAAATTTCTATTGTGCATTTTTACTTTCTTATATTGTACTCAATCTGATTAAAATCATCCTATTCTATAATATTTTGTAATGTAAGAACAAATTTTACCATATCTAAAAATTGCATATTAAATAGTGAATTAGTTATAATATGTTAAATTGGATATAAAATACTGAATTTTCTTTATCATAGTCTTCTAGAAATAATAAGAACCAAAATGTTGGTGGAAAACTATGTCTAGTGGCCTAATATTAATATGGAAATCAAGAATTTTCATCAAAAATTGTAAATCATGCTAATATATAGTTAAACAGAGACATCCTATATATAGTATGGCCTAAAATAAGTAAGTCATGGAAAAATATCCATATCAATTATCCTGGCTCCATTAAAATGGATATATGTTATTAATGATAGATGCTTGCTCTCAATGAGTAGAATATCAAGTCATAAGAATTACAAGTGCAATAGAAATAACAAAAAAAATATGAGAGATCTTTTCACATCTGTTTACCAGAGGCTATGGTATTCTGACGATGGTTGTGGATTTGTAATAAATCCATTCAATATATATTTGTATAGGAGAGGAGTTGAAGCAAATACATACACCCTTTACCATTTAGAGTTTATAGTTGATTGGAGAATGCAGTAGGCATATTTATAAAAAGCTTTTAATAAAGTCAATTTAACTAACATTCAAGAAGCTGTGACTTACAAATATCATGCAAACCAGTCATAATCAGAATAATTTCTGCTAAAATTATTGTTTGGAAAGAAGCTTAAAAATGTTAATTTGATACTACTTTCAAAGAAGGAAAATTCTTTATAGAATGAAAGAAATTTAAAAAGGTATCGATAGTTATATGTGCTGAACTATGAACCATTTTTTGTGGGTATTTTTTCAACACATTGTACTTTATTGTTAAAGACTAAGTAACATCAAGTCAATCACATTGATCTAAGTATATACACTATTACTGACACAATTCAAAACGTTTTGTCTTTAAAATAGATTATTTTACTTTAGAACACAAATAATCTCTATATTGCAAAACAATAATATGTGTCATTGTTAGAGTCAAAGTTGAACTTGAATTTGTCAATGAGGCTTTGTTTATTTGGAATTATATCTTAAAGTAGGTTAAACAAGTGTTTTAGCCAAGACTGGACTATACAACGATTTTAAAATTAGATTAGAGTTTTAATTATGAACAGTGTTTAACAAAAGATGCTTGCTTTGATATACATCTTTTTTGAAATTATTATAAGAGATCCTGTTAGATAAACTTATGTCTAATTGATCTATTAGCCCAACATATTAAAAAAAATTAGGAAGGTTATTCCAGAGCACAGCAATACATTTGAAAATTAATTGATTATGAATTATTTTGATTACAATGTTTTTTTTTAAGTTGCTAAGAATGTCATGGGTTCTATGTGTGAGCAGAATGTTTTGAGATGGATTAAATTAGACTGCCATATGACATTGTATACAGGCTGTTTCAAGTGATAGCATAAATAATGATGTGTCCTAAATATATGATTTAATTATAGTGCTGATTTTATTAAATGTCATATTTGTCAGTCACAATAGAAAGCCATAATACTCTAGAAAAAGAGTGTTAATTATTCTTATCTTCACTACTGAATACAATGATTTTGGTGAGAAATTTATTTGTGAACTTGCTAAATACTAGTTGATTTAAATATCTATTCATTTTAATTTTAGATAAATTGAATAGAATACATAGTAATGCTTATGGCACGTCTATAAAGTGATCTGGAGTATTCACAGGAATCATTTATTTAGTTGTAGTATGGATACTGTTGTTGTATGTTAGTTTTTCATCATGCTGAAAACTAGCAGAATGTTAACAATATTTCAAAACAAATTTAACACAACTTTTATGATAGATATATGAAGATAAAATAATTTTGATTTATGATCAGTGTGAATCTGTACATTGTGCTGTATCAATATACACAATTCAATTATACATTGTCCAAAAATATGTAAACAAACAAACAAAAATGTAAATAAACAAACAAAAAAACCCATTGAGTTAGTAAATTTAATACTTTTACAATTCATAAGAAATAATTTTTCCAACTCTGAGCACAGTAGACAATCACATTAAAAAATAATAAAATTTGTAAATATATTTTATAATATACCAGCAACTGTTTTTCCATTTATTTATTAATAAAATTTCTTTAGTTTATGCTGAAAATACATAAATTTTAGTCTTTGTTTATTATCCTTCCTGAATTTTATTTATAATATCTTATAATAAAATATTTTCTAAGTGTAATGCTAAAAGTTATACAAAATTTGAGAATGTAATTAAAAAATAGTTCATGTGTACCAATTTGGAAAAGACTCTTGCATTTGCCTTTTTCACTATTATAAAACTATTGAATTATATAAGAACTCAAATGGAATTTTTGTTAAACACTGGAGATTAAAATATATATTCATAAGTCAATATGAAAACTTCTCATAAGATGATTTGACCTCAAATATTCATAGTAGAAAATATGTCAGCCATTATGAACTCCATGTGGAAAGTGAAATTACATTTGTCTACAAAAGCAATAAAAACCACAATATTATTGCTGCAAAATAATGATACAAAAGCATAATAATAATGTAAATAATTATTTTGGTAAAAATATAAATTAGATTGCAAAATTTCATAGATAGACAATGAATCACCATTTTAAATTAGCTATACTAATAGATATATCACAAAAGCATATTGATGTAATGGAAGAGGCCTGGATAGAAAAAAGCTTAAGCAGAATCCAATAATACCTAAATATCTTTTTTTTTTAAATCTTTTTTATAGGAAACTGTATTATTCTAGCAATTGCAGATATAAATTGCATGCTCTACAGATTTCTGAATAATTTAATGTATGAAATGATTAGCATAAGCAATATGTGGGACTCCATATTATGGACTGCCCATCACCCAAATCACAGATATATATTGTTAATGAATTTTTTGACAAAGAACAAAAAAATAGATTTGAAAAAACAGTTTATATGTTGGATAAATATGCATTAATTACAGTAGATCAGAATAGAAAAATTATGTAACCAGAATTATAAATGACACATATAAATATTAATTCTTATTAAGCGCAATGTCAGCACATAATACTTATATAAAGCTAAAACTTTAGTACATGTACCTTGAGTGCTTAATTTTAGCAAGAGAGACCTCTACAAATCATAATACGAGATTTGACTTTATAAAGATAAGAGGGACACATATTTAAATTTTGACATTAATGACTATAAAAAATTAATGGAATCTTTTGGATCAGTGTCACTATTTTAAACCATGTATTTGAAAGATACACCTGTACTGGCCTTGAATAATAATTATGATTTTAGACTGTGTTTAAACAAAAATGTTAATCCAAAATGTTAATCCAAATGATATTTATATGTTAATCATTAACCAGGAAACCATGTCCCTTTTAATAATATGTGAAATTAAACCACAATGTTTTCACTGTAAGCAAGGAGGTCATTTCATAAGTGTGTATGCAAAAATTAAATGTCACCACTGTGAAACGAGAGCCACATCAATATATCAGAGCAGGAAAAATAATGATGCCAGTAATACAGTGCAAAATTCAGTGGGAGAACAGTCAATCAATGGCATAATTGATATTAGCATCGATGATTCAGATAATAATACACAGAATATATTAACAGATGATTTTATTCAAAGGCAAGGTCAACATCTGTTCAAAACACTTTCCTACCATAAAAAGATAAGTGAAATCAGTAAATAAACAGTTATAATAAAGAAGACTTCTCATGAAAGTATAGATGCAACAATACTTGGTCCATTTTACATTGACATGGATGTAAATGCACTGACTATCAAACACAAACCAGGTCATCTGCCACACGAGAAAAGGAAAAGTGATTTGCAAACCCCAGGATTAAGTAAAGAGGGTATACTGCAAATTCTAGACTATGTTTAAAAATTTTAAGTTATTCTTAAATTCTTCAGATTTTGCTGCAGGTGATACCTCAGATAAGGAGGCAGTCAACATAATAAAGGTAAGTGAGTCATGTCAAAATGTAATTGCTTATGATAAATCTCTAGAGTTGTCACATGAGATTAATATTCTTAAATACAAATAAATATTTAACACAAATAAATATTTATATTTTTTATATTATTTATATCCATAAATAGTAAATAAGACATAATATTAATAAAAATAGGGTCTATTAATGTCAGAGGATTTCTTCCACAAAACTCTTATCTCATCAAATGATAATAACAAAAAATTTTTGAACATAATCAATAAGCAGTTGACAAAAATTCAAATACTGGTTGTTAGAACTAAAATAATATAATTTTTTCCTCTAAATCCTGAAGCACTTTGTGCCCTTAATTTCTACAGATATGAAAGAAATTGCACTAACATTAAAGACACATACAAACTATGCCCAAGAGAGTCAGAAACACTCATATTTTCTATTCACATGCTCCATATTTAATAATATATGGTGAAATATCGCAAAGTATTTGAAAATAAAAATTACAATATATATATATGCATTTAAAAATGGTATTTATGCACACATTCAAACCAGCACATTTATACTATCCTCACTATAATGTAGCAGATGTATAGTTATGTATGGTTCAAGTACAAGAAGTCATGCTAATACATTTAAGAAAAAATAGATATTATATGCATAAAGGATGAAAAAAATAACCAACTAACATTTATTCAGACATTTGATCACTAATGTGACTTCACTTGAATTTATGACATGACTCATTATTATATGACTCAATATTATAAAATAATAATTAGATAATTAAAATCAAAAAAGACATTAATGTAATGATGTACATAGAAAAATGCAAATCCTATGCAGCTCACAGAAAATGCTAAACTGCTTTCAATATTGTATTTTTTGTTGTTATACATAGATTTTTAATTTTTCTGATTTCTTGCATAGGATAATGTATATAATGCAAACCACATACCTTTTTTACTTTGTTTATAAATCTCACAGTTTTCTCTTATACTATCTTATATATATGATACTAAGTGCTTTGTGTATACTTAAAGAGTTCAATAAAACTGTGAAATATATTTAAAGTTGTTATCAACTTAAAAAGATCAAAACAACTAGAGAGATCATAATTTACTGATAATAAGAACTATTATTATATTTCTAGAGGAAATAAAAGTTATAGAAAAAAAGAATAATGTTCAAATCACATTTAATTATGTTGAAAGTCATTCATTTCATTTATTTAAAAAATAAATATATAATCATCAATATACATATTTCATGCTAAACCAGCAATCTTTAGTTGGTTCAGATTACTATCCTCACACATATATACAATCAGTGCTCAGCTTTACATTAAGATAGCCAATCTTCATACTTTAATGGACAGGCTTCAAACTACTCTAACCCACAACTCTTCAGCCATTCATTTCATTGAAAATCTGATGATGGAACATTCAAAGCCCACATTAGTGCCAAGATTGTCATTCTACCCATGTTGACTGTTTAATCATTTTGACCCCTCATGTTGTACTGGAGAATAATCCATCTACATACATATGCGAGGGATGGGCAGACCTTTAATATGTAAATTAATACACTGTATAGGCATACACACACCTGCACATACATAATGTAATATAAGGGATTCAAATTCAGACTTTCACACAACCCCCAACTCTCCATGCCATCTCATATTACTGACCCACCTGATCATACACAAGTTAAAAAGGTAAATAATCACCAATATATGTATTTCATGCTAAACCAGCAATCATCAGTTGGTCCAGATTACTATCCTCACACATAGCCAATCTTCATACTTTAATTGACAGGCTTCATTATTCATCTTTTCAACATGTGTATGATCAGGTGGGTCAGCAATAACAGATGGCATGGAGAGTTGAGGGTTGTGTGAAAGTCTGAGTTCAAATCCCTTATATTACATTATATATGTGCAGGCATGTGCATGCCTGTACAATGTATTAATTTACATATTTAAAAACATAGTGCATTAAAGGTCTGCCCATTCCTCACATATGTATGTAGATGGATTATTCTCCAGTAGAATATGAGGGGTCAGAATGACTAAATGGTCATCATGGGTAGGATGACAATCTTGGCACTAATGTGGGCTTTGAACATTCCATCATCAGATTTTCAATGAAATGGATGGCTGAAGAGTTGTGGGTTGGAGTAGTTTGAAGCCTCTCCATTAAAGTATGAAGATTGGCTATCTTAATATAAAGCTGAGCACTGATTGTATATATGTGTGAGGATAGTATTCTGGAATAACTGATGAATGCTAGTTTAGCATGAAATATGTATACTGGTGATTATTTATCTTTTCAACATGTGTATGATCAGGTGGGTCAGCAATATGAGATGGCATGGATAGTTGAGGGTTGTGTGAAAGTCTGAGTTCAAATTTCTTATATTACATTATATATTTGCAGTTGTGTGTAAGCCTATACAGTGTATTAATTTACATAAGATATAGTAAATTTTTTATTCTTATTTTTTTAAGAAAAATGAATGGCTTGAACACCCCACTCAGTAAAATGTATGTTCACTCATTTGTAATTTTGTTTATACAATAATCTTAATATATATATATATATATAAAGTGTCTGTATATATATATATATATGTGTGTGTGTGTGTGTCTGTGTAAATGTTGAAAAGTGCTTTATATTTGCAGTTCAATAAAATATAAATATTTTATTATAATCAAAGTTTATCAATAAAATATGAACTAATATATACAATGTATGATGATGTTCTGAGGATGACTTGAAACAAAATATAGCAGATATCACAACTCCACTGTATTTGCTAAATATTTAAAAATGAGGTACTCTTCAAAAAGGTGGATATCTTAATATATACTGAGCATTGATTATATATATATATATGTGGGAGATGATAATCTGGACCAACTGATGAATGCTGATTTAGCATGAAATACGGATATTGGTGATTATTTATCTTTTCTTCATTTATGTGGTTATGTATATCAGTTGCATGAGATAGTGTGGATAGTTGGTGGGTGCTTGAAAGTCTGAGTTCAAATCCCCTATATTTGTATTTGCTATACTAAAAAGTTACTCATATGTATAGCAATAGAAAATGATTTGTAAATAGGTGCGTGTGTTTCTGACTGCCAGTAAATTACTTGTTCTTTGCTTGAATTGAAAAAAAAAGATCTGATGATTGTAAGGGTTTATTTTATAGCTTTTAAAATTAGTCATAAGGCTTATTAATCATGCTGAACAACCAAACATCAATTATTCAAGATACTTCGCAAATAATTGCTTTAAAATGAACATTTTTTGATTATCTATTTAAAATTTCTAAGGTTATTTTAGAAAAACAGATCCATTAAAAAAAAAATTTTGATGTTCTGAATTTGTAAATGAGAGTAAGGAAACTAGAAAATTATAAGAAGAAAAGTTTCCAATAAGTTTTCTATAAGTATTTTTATTTTAAAGAGTGAAAAAAGAGAGATGAAAATAGACGGTAACTTTTCCAAATATTTAGGGGGGGGGGAACATCGTTATAATAAACTTTAGCAATCTTCTCTAATTCTTAATATTATTAATTACCTTTCATGTATTTAATGCATTTAATATTTTGTAGTATTATTAATATATTTATTTCAATCAAATTTAACCCATAATTGAGAGCTAACTACATTAAGATATGATACAGTAATTTCATATGAAATTGAATTTGTACATTAAAATATTTAATTAAAAATAATATTTCAAAACATCGAATCTGCTTGTTTGCCCTTATTTTAATATTTAAATATTAATCAGCGGAGTCATATAACTTATTTATTTAATTGAATTATGGTTGTTTCGAGAAACGTTTTAATTGCTTAAAAATTACATTATAATTATTTTCAAAAGTATTTTGAACTCAGAAACACAAATAATTAATTGTTATATAATATTTCAATACTGACTTTTTAAGAAATTATATTTCAGATTTCATGACTCAAAGAAATAAACATGCTAACGAGTTTTAAATTTTAAGATTTAAATAATTAGAATAAAAATACTATAATTCAAATAATAATAAAACAAGTTTAGTTAAAATGAAAATTGATAGGACTGATTACATTTGTATGTGTTAATGTGAATGGTTATATTTTGAAGAAACTCGTTTGAAATAGAGCAATTTATATAAATTTTATTTTCTTGAAAATTATTGCAATTGAATGCTATAAATTATTTTTAAATTATAGTTCAGACATTATTATTATTTTATTTCTAGGAAAAGTTGATCAGCTTTCAAATAATCAAATAAATTATAATTGGGATCTTTTAAGTATTTGGTATACCGATATGATATTACCGTTTTGTTGTGTGAAAGAAATATATATATATTTTAAATGAGCAGTCTCCACTATATGATTTATTAAATATTAAAAAAAAAAAAAAAAAAAAAAAAAAAAACCCCACCAAAAACCACACACAAAAAACAAAAAAAAAAACCAAACCCACCAAAAAAAACACAACCCAAAAACCCACCCCATGATCCACACCCCCCCCCCCCACGCCCCCAAAAAAAAAAACCAACACAACCCAACCCAAACCCACAACAACAAAAACATTTAAATTTATAAAATAAAAAACCAAACCACACACTTCTCATCTATTCAAAACAAACAAAAAAAAAAAAAAAAAAAAAAAAAAAAAACAAACAAAAAAAAAAAAAAAAAACACAAAAGGAGAAGAAAAAAAAAATTTAAATACAATATAAAATAATAAATAAAGAAGACCCAAAAAAAAAAAATTATAATAATATATTTTTTTTCTAAAATTACAAAAAGAATTTTTATATGATTTATTAAAATTTTAAAAAATGATGAATTTTAAAGGAAAGTAATTAGTAGTAAATAAACTCTCACTCATATTACAAGCTTATTCCAGACAATGAGGTCAATTAGTTTCTCAGATATCATATAAATCAAAATCTGTGAATAAACCACAAACAATTAATAGTTTACTTTGAAAAAATACATAACTTGTTATCATACATTCAGTATATAGTAAAGATTAAAAATGTGATAAAAACAAACTTGAAGTCGAAAAAAATCAATAATTTATGAAAAAATATTTTACTATGTGTATTATTTACATGAAAAAATATTAATGTGATTAAATATAATATACAATAAATATATTTCAAGTGCTATAATTTTTTTTAAAAAATAATTTTACATTTACAGTTGCCAGTTTAAATCTACTAAATTGAGTGAAGATAATATTTCATTGAATCATAATTTGTAAAATTAAAATGAAGCATGCATAAATAATTTAACATAAACTACACTTAAATTTTATTTTTGATGCACTTTATGTTATCAATCATTCTTAAATTTGTAATTATCCATCATTACATATAGAACTATTATTCATTAAATTACTGACTTGACACTATTTTACTAATACTCATCCACTTCACAACTTAAATAATAATATGAAAAAAATACATTGGCTCAAAAATCATTCAAATTCACCTTCACATACAAAATATTGATTTACTCTTTGCAATAGGTAAAAATATTTTTATCCAAACCTCCCAAAATAAATAATAAAAAAAGAGTAAAAAATGCATTACTTCTGTAAAATAATTTCTTTATAATTTTTTGAACTATCTATAATTGAAAATCTGTTGTTTTTTTTTCAATTATTAACTTTCTTATCATTTTATATTAGGACAGTATATTCATGTCATATCTTGTTTCCAAATACTTTTACAAACCACTTATTTTTTTGGGAGGGAAATTCATTTGTTAACTGCAGCATGGTCCTCTCTCTATCCTTGGATAAATTAATTACCAGCATCTTTACAGGTCAATTTCAGTAAATGGCTGGTAATTTCCATTCTTGATTAGTTGATAGATATTAATCATCAAAACAGCTTACTCTGATTATGGTTAACACATCTTTTTGATACAAGTAGCAATAGACTACAAGTTAAAGTTTCATATAAGGTCTTAGCAAGTTATATATTTTTTTTCTAGATATATGGCTGAAAGCAATGTCTTATACATGTCTGTTGATTTTTTCTGATCATTTTGATAAAGCTATTTATAGAAATGAAATTTATTTTCTCTGCAATGAGAATATGTTGAAAGCGCTTAGCTTGCTTTCTTATTTCTGTAAACTGAAAGGCAAGATTTCTTCCCAATGATGTAGTTGAGATTTATTATAAAAATAAATAGATAAATATTCTGATATTCACTCAGCCATTTCATGGCCATTTTCTTTCTTTCTATACCAAATACTAATGCATGCTTATTCTAAATTGAGTAAATTTCTCTTGGAGTCTGAAGTTTGTACAAAAAAAAATGATCAAAAATCCTTTGAAATGTTTTTTATTATCTTTCCCTACTTTCATATACCTGCTTATCAAAACACCAGTTTTCCACAACTCAGAAGCTAATTTCTCCATCTGCTTAAGATGTTTTCTGAAAATATCTTTGACCTTTTTATCTTGTTTTCTAAATTCTTAATCATAATGGTTTCCATGAACAATAAGTTATTTATAAAATTGTACTTTTTAACATAATCTTTAACTTTATCCAAGTATTAACTGAAATACGGGCTTATTATATGCCTGAATCAATATATGCAATATATAGGGTATATAAGCTCAGCCTTTCACACCACCCACCAATCACCACTCTATCTCATATCACTGTATGTGCATCATATTTATATTCAAATATTATATATTTAGCCTGTATCCCACCTATTCCTCTTTTGTATATTTAAATTGATGAAGTCCTGTACATGAAGGATCAGAGTGACTTAAAGTAAACATGGGAATGCAATAATATTGGCATTTAGAAGCAATTTGGGTGCTTCATATCATATTTTCAATGGTATGAATGGCCAAAGAGTTGGAGAATGGAATACATTGAAGCCTGTCCATTAAAATTTGAAGATTTGCTATCTTAATATAAACTGAGCACTGGTTATGTTTTTGTGTGGAAGATGATGGATCTTGACCTGCACAAATTATGGATATTAAAGATCATTTATCTTTTTCACGTGTATGTGATTATGTGTATCGGTTGTATGAGATAGAGTGGATTGCTTAAGGGAGATTGAAAGTCTGTATTCAAGTCCCCTATAATTAAATTAAGTACCTATAAATTAAAATAATATTTATTTTATATAATGGCTTGACAAAAATGAATTTTCTACAAATAAATTCGACCTGTTAATTCATCATGGATTAAATGCCTTCAAGCATATGTTTGGCAATTAATATTTTAATTGATGATATTTATTCCTATAAATAGAATGCTTACATGGCTATCAATATAAACTGCCAAATGTTATGCCTATTTAATTTAACCCAGTTAATGCAGCGATAGATATGATCATAATTATATTAAATTTGCATCTATAAGGAAAATAAAATCTTTTTGGATTATACCATGTATAAGTTTTTTGGTCAGATTGCCAACATTTAATTCACATGCAATCATAAATTCGTTATTATTTGAAACATACAATTTTAATGACAACTTTAGCTTTGACAACGATGAATGCGATTTCATCGGTGCAGCAATCTATCCTAAAAACTAATGCACAGAATGATCCGAAAAAGATTTTATTTATATATGCTATTACTTATAACAAATATATGTCAGTTGAATCTATTATTTAAATGAGTATAAGTAGACAGTAGTCTAATATTTCCGGTGTAAGATTTGTAGTCATTAATATTATTTACTTTATTTCAGCTTAAAATATATATATATTCTGAAAAATTGCATGCATTTTTCGTCTCTGTAGAGGGTGTTTTTATTGTATTCAATAAACAGACTGATGACATAGTGATTAAGTGCATTAATATGCCATATCCAAGACTTAGGATTCAAACCAAAGGTTTTCAAGTAGGCATACTCCAATATTAATTGCTAGATGGATATCTAAATATACTTTAACTGGAACAAAAATCTAAATAAAGGGAATGAATACTAATGCTCCCATCTATACAGATCAAACAAAATGGTATTGTACAAATTACCGTTTGGAAATATTATAAGGTGCTGAGTCCATAATTGCATTTAACTTTATTCTAATACGGCGTTTTTTTTCTTTAATTGAAATAAGAACTTTAAATATTTTGTTTATATACTTACACACACACACACATGCATAATGTTAATTGTGCTCTGAAATAGATTACGTACTCCAGATTTTTTTTTAATAATATGACATTCAATAAATTATCTACAATTTCAATATTTGTTGTAAACATTTTTTGACACTTCATATAATAGTAATGTATGCTCTGGAGTAATCACATTTTCAATTTATCAAATGTTAAGGCAGAAAGTTATTGTAACTTACTGTAAGGAGATTATTAGTTTCTAATTGTGTTAGAACACTTTAAATCTAGTAATAATTACACCCAGACAGTCACTTTACTAAATAGTAGCTCAGACATCCTGTCGCTATAGCAACTATCAAGTTGATAAGTTCTCATGAGTAAAATAAAAGAATAATCTAGTAAACCATCTTCTAAATTTCACTAAAAGCTGAAGGCGTGCGTATTAAGAAACACATACTGTGCTAAATTTTTTATTTATATGCACATAAATATACAATTATATAGATTCATTCTTAAAATAATGAACTATATATGAATATTAGAAATCCATATTTATTACACGATATGTCAATACTTATACGAATATTAACTTTATTCAATAACTTTTTTAACCCTTTCTGTTCCTAGTATTTCAAACGTTTATTCAGCTGCATGATTTGGAGATGTGGTAGAGTACCGGAAAGTGGAATGTGAAAGGGATCGATCGATTTCAGTTTTGACATTTCTAACGCAAGCTTCTTATGAATTCTTCGGAAATAAACCCATTTATTTATTTATTTTCTTTTTATGTTTTTATCTCTCACTCTTTACAAATTTCTTTAACATAATTTCATTACATTTTATAAATGTATGTAACAACATATACACGGGTTAAGAGATCTATTATAAAAGTCGATTTGCTGACTTCAAGTTTTTTTTTAGCAAGCAGTAAAATAAAATTGCTCATCTTTGTGAGTACCATTGTTTTTTCCATATAAGTTGTTTAGGTAATAATTATTAAGACTGATATAGCTTTATTATTTTATAATATTACTACGAAGATTAAGAAATCTGATGATGAGGTTGAAAATATAAAATGTTAATAATCAAATGGTTTATTGTTCCGGAGTTCATAAGAAGCTGAGTATCAGACTTGAACCATGATTTCGTGGCCTTGAATTCCAGAGACTGTCTCTCTATTACTGTACCAAGCCATGCAAGACGATGCTACTGGGTAAGAGAATATCAAACAATAGCTAATTACTGATTTATTTACAAAACCCTAAAGATTTAATATGCTTTTAAACTCACAATTTAATATATTAAAATCATCTAGCAAAACTAATATGGTAAATAATTAATTATAATTAATAAAATATATTAATTATATCAGTAATTGGACAAATAAATGAAAAAAATCTGTTATATACTTTTGATATCATATTTTATAAAAATGGAAATTAATTGGATATTTAAAATACTAAAAAAAAAAAAACAACAACTAAGATTAATTTTTTTTTAAAGCGAAAATAAAAATTTATCATAATAAATTAAAGTATTTAATAAAATAATGAAATAATTTATTGTTGGGATGCTTATAATAAGTCTAAGCACAAAAATGATGTAATTAAACTATCATCCAAAACATTGATCTTCAATGCCTGTGACTTTACCATGGCACTAAACCACACAGAACATCATCGTCACGATCATCAATAGTATTCTGTCCAATGGTCAAATCCAGACAACAGCCACTTTATCAATATATCCATTTTGCTACACCATTCTCTTCATTTTCCATGCTCCTAAATTTTACCTAACTCTTCCTATTTCTTATATCATTCAGCAATACTAATCTTTTCCATCCTTTCTTTTTGTTTCCATTCACCATTTCTTTCTAAAATATCTTTCATAAAATTTATACTTTCTTCTTAATATATGTCCAATTCTTTATCTTCTTTTTTGATTTACTCTTTCCAAAACTTCATTTGTTATTTTAATCATCCATCTGATTTTTCCATCCTTTTCCATGATCACATCTCAAAGGCTTCCAATCTATAAGTAAAAACATAATAGATCAAATTAATTATATAATAAACTTAGGACAGAACAGTTTAGGTAGAAATGTGTCTATATGAATCTGAAATAAGGGTTTAGTAAATAACTTTTCTGACAATTCTTACAAAAAAAAAAGCAATACTGTGACTTTAACCTAAATAATACAACATGAAAAATTATATGTTAAAAAAAGAAACTAAATATATATATAAAAACAGATGTTAATGATTATCATTGAGAGAATCAAGAGATTAAAATAAATATGTGCTTTATTACGTTTCTTACACAGTTAAAGAAAATAACTTAAGTTTGAACTGTATCCTAAGAAATGCTAATACACGTAAAAACACATTACATGAGTGAAATAAGAAAATTTAATATAATGATTTGAAGAATATAACTTGATAGACTTCATTCTGCTATGATTTAATAATACTTAAGAAGTGATCATGCTGATATAAATTAATGTTCTTTTCTCTTATTTAAATAAATTAGAGTCTTATACAACAATCTTGGAAATAATTTATGAGATAATATTTCTAACTTATTACTTTTTTTTCTTTTTTGTCCAATCTTTTTTTAAAAATATTTACCCATAGTTTCCTAGACTTATTTTTTTGATTTTTTACTTATCCTTTTAAAACTTCAATATTTTCAAAATCTCTCATTAATAATATTTTTATTAATGGTTTTGTAACATTTCAAAGTAATTTATAAATGAGAATTTAAAAACAAGATATGTGATATATATATAAAAGATCTAGCCTCTAATTTTAATGTTATTTAATACACACGTGTTTATGCATATAAACATGTTAATATCTGGGAATTTATTAGTGTATGTATATAACTCAGAAGAGCATCTACTTCAGTTACATTTCTTTCTTTATTTTCCACATTACTGCAAATAATTTAATAGATATTTTATATAATCAAAGTTGATGATGTTACAATTGATTGAATTATCTAAAGTATAATAGGCTACCATGTTAATTTTATATACCTCTAATAATCCAATTACTACTTGTAAATTTTTAAAAATTATTAATTAATTCTTTCATCTATATAATAAATTTTTCAATATGAAGTTAACTATCTGGTTATTTATATTTTTTATTCACATATCTGTTAGAAATTCGTGCACTACATGAAGCTAACTCGAAGATGGTAATAATGGACATGTAGATAATTGATATTAAAGATTATATTTTATGGTGATGAATTTTTGATGTTGCTAAAAGTTACTCTTCAAGTCTAAACACATGTAAGAAAATGTTATTTAGTAATGACTGGCTGTTCATTATAGATATATAGATCATTTACTATGTATGATAATTACTATTTAATTATTATATTTAATTCCTTTACATAAAATAGCTGCCAATGTGGAGAATGGATAAAATGATATTTGAAGAGTGAGTATGATCAAATAAAAATGGTTAGAATATTATTAAATTGAGATATTTTCAGAATTTTAACTTAAGGACAAGACTAATCTTTTGCTTGATATTCATGAAAGCTGTCTATTGGTGCAGCAGTCTATAATGTGATACTTTTAAAAGCAGAAATCCATTTTAAATATTTAACAGTAAAAAAATTTAATAAAAAAACTTCAGGTGATTTATTTATTCTAACTAAAATGCTTAGATATCATCAGTTACTGTGAATAAAAAAACAACAGAGGGCCAAATAGTAACAATAAAAAAGAAACTATTTATATAGTCCAGGAGAAAAAGTATGCTACTGTATGTAGTATTGACTTTTTTTAGTCAATGCAAACAAAACTATTTATATATAATCTGTTTATCTTTTTATTATTTATTTTTTAAGCAATAACTTGTAGATTTATGACTTTATGCTTGTCCAAATTATGATAATATTAAATAGTGCTATCACACTTATAATGTAAAGCTGTATAATTAATGTCAATTAGTCAATTAAAAAGGCATGATGTTAAGCATAAGGTA
This sequence comes from Epiperipatus broadwayi, assembly GCA_028023455.1. Lineage (NCBI taxonomy): Eukaryota > Metazoa > Onychophora > Udeonychophora > Euonychophora > Peripatidae > Epiperipatus > Epiperipatus broadwayi. The sequence continues at coordinate 9,084,256 of JAQFVV010000035.1, read as the reverse complement.
AAGGAGGCTTACTTTATAGCAGAGGACTCCTTCACCCAAAGAAGCATGTTTTTCTATATCAAAAAGATGGTCTAATTGACTCATTTGCATAGAGTTTGCATATTATACTGATAGAATGATTTCAACAAACGAGTCAGAACTGGCTACGATTATGAAAAGTACAGTTTCTTGAAAGCACTCGGCCATTTTAATTGACTAATTAATATTAATTATACAGCTTTACGTTATAAGTGTGATAGCACTATTTAATATTATCATATTTATTTTTTGTAAAATCTTTGTATATTTATTTCTAAATAAATACATGATGTTTATATCTAGATTTTATATAAATAGGATCATTGACATCAAACAAAAAATGAAATGAAAGCAACATTATAATTATTTGTTGTTTTTTAAAAAGAGAGTTATTTGAAGCTATGTTTTGAGTAAAATATATATTAAATATACTGATTTTTTAAGGAATATATTTTTTTTGTTGAAATATAATTTTTAACCTGCAAGCTAAAACAAAGTATTTTGTTTTGAGTGTTTTCTTCTGTTCATTACTTTTTATTAGTTGTTTTTTATTTGCAGAGTTAATATTTTATTTTTTAAATTAATTTCATTTATTGAATTTATGTTTTAAATAAAATCTGTAAAAAAATGGTAAAAAGTTTATTTCATTAAAAGAATGCAACTCCCTATAAATATCAAAAATAAATATTAAATATAATATTGAAATATTGAACAAAGGTTGTTTTAAACTAGTTAATGAAATAAGACTCTTAGGTTTTCATTATATATTGATTGCTAAAAATATTTTTTAGAATTAATTAAAACAAATGTTTGAAGGATTTCTTAAAACTTTTTGTAAAAAAAATAGTTTATTTATATAGAAAATAATTTTTGTAAATGAAAGAAAAGAAAAAAATATTGTTTAATTAAGCATACTAAATAATGGAGATAAATTTTTTTATATATTAAATGCTTTTACTGACTGTGCAGTAAAAAGAATTAAAATAATTGTTTTTTCAACTACAATTGAAGTTTTTATAACTTAAAATAAAGGCATGGGAGGGAGATTCAGAAATTAATTAAGTCAATCTCTTGTTATAAAAAATAGGGATTGACTTAATTAATTTCTACACTTCTCATGCTTTTATTTTAAGTTAAATCTAAAAATTATAATTGTGGTTGATGAAACAATTATTTTATTTATTTTTAGTGCATAGTTAATAAAAGCATTTAATATAAAATAATTATCTCTAATATTTTTAAGTTTTTAGTATTAGCACAGTAAATGTAAAATTATATTGTACTTTAAATTGAATGGACACTTATAATTGTTATATGTATATATATATTATTTTTATTGTTATTACAATAGTTTTTTAAATAATGAATATTTTATTTATATATATCACTAGATATTTCTGCTATAATTTAAAATGTATATCTTTTATGTATATATCACATTTAGTATGTGTACATAATAATACATGTGTACATATTGTAAATGTATGCTTTAAATAGTATAAATTTTATTATTTTATCTTTAGTATTTTTCTTCAAATATAAGTATTTCTTTTGTAGTCTACTTTTATTTGTTTTTCATGTCAACAGGCTTTCTTTTCCATGTATTTCTGCATTCTTTTTTTAAACAGTCTCTTATTTTGTGTGGTATTTTCCTTTTGCATTGCACTAAATTTACATAGATGTGTATCAATTAGAAGTAAATCTGTAAAATATTCTTGCATTTTAAAAGGTTATTTCTTATTTACTGTTGTAGCTGTTGCAAATAATTATTTATATAAATACATTAATTGTTGAATATATTAATGTTGTATATATTATTTCTTTATAATCGAATATTTTTTATCAATTTAAATGCATTCTTTATTACTTATTGATTATTCCAACTGCCTCTTTGCCTCTGTAAAGTGAAAATTTTTAATCAGAAGTTCCAAAAATTCATCTGTTAATGTTACAGAATAGAGAAAAATTTGTCCACATTTCAAATTGTTTTCAAGATGTTGTATTTTTAAGAAGATAGTATTTTAGAATTTTTCATTGCTCAAAAGATTGCAGAAAATCTATTTTAAATGACATATTTATTTACTTAATGACTGTTGCAACTGCCTTTATGTTTTTGTAAAGTAAAATTTTTTGTTCATTTAATTTTATTTGTAAGCCCCAAAAAATGTGACATCAAATGTGTGAAATTTCATCTGCCCACTGCTCTTTATTTTTTAAAGTAATTACTTTAACTTTTTGTCAAACTGCATATCCAGCTGCTTACTAACAAAAACTGTACTTGTAAATTATGTTTTTATTTAAATATAATAAATGTTTAGTTTAAATTTTAATTTGAGTTTTAATTAAATTGTTAATTTGAAGCAAACTACCAAATGAACTATATATATTGTTTGTATGCATATGCTTAATACTGCTTTTTATTTCTGTAAATAATTACTCTAAGTAAACTAAAATGTTATTAAATTGCAAAAAAAAATAATTCCCTCTCAGGATCATTATTTAAAACAAATGAAAGTTCTAAGAATAATTGTTAATGGTGATATGTGAAGTTATTGAATATTTTTCATATTTTCCTCACCCTCCATTCCATATCTATCAAACTAGTTGACATAATAAAAACATGAGTATTTAAAATTTATTATGCTGGTATAACTTAGTTATATATCAATTTTCAAGCAATTCTATTAAATTTAAATATATTAAATCTTGATTTTAAATTTTATTCTAACTTGAAAAAGATCAAATGTTACCAAACAAACAAACTGATTTTCCAAAATCGATAAACGCAATTAATTTTTTTTTTAAAAAAAAAAAAGATAAATAGAAGTAGTTTTAGAAAATATTATTTGTTTTAAAAAATGTAGCTTGGAAGAAAGAATAAGAATGTATGTATATTTAAAGAAATGATTTGTTTTTGTTTATGTATTTGATATAATTGGCATATATATATATATATTTGAAATTTTATAGTATATTTGTACTAATATTTTGTTTTAATTTAAAATCTTAAAAAAGACTACATTAAATGACTAAAACAATAAGATGATATTTTTTATTTTTCATAATATTTATTTGTTTGATTCAATAGAAAATAATGAACGTTAAAAAAAAAAAAGATTGGTGCTTTATTTTTTAGTTAAATATGTATATACATATTAATTCATTCCATTATAATATATGTGTGTGCATTTATAATAAATCATGCATATATGTGCATTGATAAAAACATTAATCATTAATGTACGTATTATTGGAAAATTAAATTAGATGTATATTTATTGAAACAATCTTTCCATTTATTAATGAAAAGCAGCATAAAAAAACAGCTATTAAACAATAAAACTTTCAACTGAAACAAGTCAATGCTTGAAAAAAAGAAGTAGTATGAAAATATTTAAAATCTATCAGTTTGGAAGAATTGAATATCTAGAATTCAGTGGAATTGTAAGAAAAAAGATTGATAATATAAAAAATGTGAATTGGCTAAAGAATTCTATCTGAAATTCTTCAATTAATTTAAGCCAGAATTTATAAATCATTTAAAAATACTGAATTCAATTTATTATTAAGATTAGAGTAAGTTCAATACCAGGATAAATTGATATTCTAATAAAAACAACCAAGCAGTAGGCAGTATAGAATAGCAGCTATTTATCAGTAAATTTTTAATTGAGACAAACCAATGCATGAAGAAAAGAAGGAATGTGAAAATAATTTAAATTTCTTTATTGAAAAGAATTGAATATCGGGAATTCAGTAAAATGGTAAAAAAAAGATTAATGATAATATAAGAAATACCTATGAATTGGCAGAATAATGCCATAGAAGAAAACAAAAATCTGAAAATTATAAAATATCTTGCTATTTGGAAAAAATTTGTTTCTGTAATTAAAAAAAAGGTAGAATATTATAAAAAAAAATAGGATGATAATATGAAGTGTGTGGAAAAAGTTTTGCAAAGAACTGTATGTAGTTCTAAGGCAATAAATAATTTACTTATAATGAATGCTTTTTATATACGTAAGTAGAGGGATTTGAACTGAGGATTTTTCAGTCTATTTAGTCTTCACTGCACCTCAATTGTATAAATATGATATTATTGAAGCAATGTTAAAATTATTAAAGCAGAAGTCAACCTCTGATAATGTGCTATTTCTTAAATATTATAAATCTCTGTGCACTTACCCACCAGTAAGAGTTTTAAAAACTTAAGTGAATCACTTAATTTAGTATTTTTATATAAACCAACTCTCACTGACCATGCTTAAATCTGGGCTTATGCTTATTGTATGCCTGATGTTGTAATCAAATATTAAATTGTACAAATTTAGTTAACTTATCACAGGAAAAAGCAGTGTCTCATTTTTAACAATCTAAGCAATGTTAAATAAATCACTTTTTAAAAAAAAGAAAAAGATTGATAGTAATAAATTAAAAAAAGTTATCTTCTATACAATCATCATTTTTAACTTTTATGATCTGTAGCAGAATAAAATTATTAAACTCTGCCCCGTTTTTCGAATCCATAGATGAAAGAACAATTATTTACTTACAAATTTAATGGATGAAATTAATCATAAAATGAATCTTGGGTAGAGTATTTTTGATAGAAATAAATTAAAATATGTCTATAATCTTGAAAAGTAAAATCTGTTTTACCAGTGTCTCTGTATGGAACTGAGAGTTGGATACATAATAGAATAACAATATAGAAACTTTGAGTCATATAGAGAATATGAAGCAATTTATGTTGGGAATAACAAGAAGAGATCATAAAAGCAAAATATACGGGTAAAAGAAATACGGACATTATTAAACAAATTAACATTGAAATGGAGAGGAACTGGACATAATGTTAGAAGAAACGATAATATATGAACAATAAATGTCTTAAAATGAATGCTAAAAGATTATATATGATCTAGAAAGATGTCACATGAGTGATTATATAGATCGAAATAATGTGGAGAAGCGATAAATTTGAAAACCTGAATCATATTTAAATAAAGTTTTATTTTGCAGTAGCTCATAATTTTTGAAAGTAAGCCATATATTATACATAATACTGTATTATTTAAATGCTCAAAAAATATACATATCTATTATATATTATTAAAAAATAATGTTAGGTTGTTATAATCAATTTTGTTTAAAAAAATATCTGTTTTTAATTGTTATTATTAATGAGTTGTGAACAATGTTTATTTCAACTTATATTTGTTTACGATTATTACAAATACAATCTCATTAATTTTTGCATTAGTTATGCTTAGCTACACACGCAATGTTTAATCCAATTTTAAATATGCTTTTGTTTTAAACACATGGTAAGCATTTTATGAATGACGTCATGATTATCCCAAAGTTCATTTCAATTCTTATAAATATTTCATTCTTAATTACGATTTGTTATTACTCTATTGAAATAAAAAGACGTTATTTAGTTGGAAGTACTCAAAGTTTTTTTTTTAAAAAAAACTAAATCTTTTACTGTAAGCACATAATTATTATATATAAACCAATATTATGGCTACATTTGTATTACTGCCTTTTATTAACCATTTTGGACCTGTCATAAAATTTCAGAATACAGTTTAAACAATCTGAAATATATTATTAGCTAAGAGAAATAAAAATAAAAATCTATATATATGCATTTCAAGACGCTATGACGTAACTTCATAATTTCATCATAATTCGTAACTGTTTCTAAAGAGTATGATGATTCTAATTCCAGAAAAAAAAAGACACAAATCTTTTATATTGTCATTTTGTAAAATATGTTTACATATATAATATGCTAGTCCTTTATTATATTTCTGTCTTAATTTTAATTCACCATTGTGTTTCATTCTCAGCTATATCATGCCAATAAAAGCAATGTTTAAAATGACTTTGACATCAGTTTTATGTCTTCCATAAAAACCATGCTCAAGTTAATCACATCATCATCATCATAATCAACCATTATTAATCCACTGCAGGATGAAAGTCCCTCCAAGGTCAAACCATCTTCTCTGATTTTAGTTTTTCTTCTCCGCATCATCCCTGCACACTTTCTTATTTCATCCATCCATCTCACACATGGTCTCTTTCTGGGTCTTTTACAATCTCTTGAAATCCAGTTTAAGATTTGAACTGTTCATCTATTATTATCTCTTCTAGCAATATGCCCAGCCCAACTCCACTTCAGTCTTTTAATTTTTCTAATGAGATCAATAACACCTGTTTGTTCTCTTACTGATATATTGCATTTTCAATTTCTTCTTGTTATTCCTAACATGCATCTCTCCATATGTCTTTGAATGGTCTGAAGTCTCTGTATTGCACTTCTATTAAGTGTCCAAGTCTTAGTTCCATAAGTAAGAGCTGGTAAAACATTTATTATAAACCTTTCTTTTCAGACATATAGGCATATTTCCTTTTAGTATTAAGTTATTTCTAAGCACTCCTACCAAGTTTAATTTTATGATTAATTTCATTCATTATGTTTCCATCTGTATTAATAATCTGACCAAGATATTTGTAGCTGTTAACTTTTTCTGACTCATTATAATCAATCTTTATTTTCATATTTTGAGAAAATCCATTGAATATTACTTTAGTCTTTTTAACATTTATCTGTAGTCCTATTTTCCTACTTTCATCTGATAACTCCTGCAACATTTCCTGCAGCTCTAAAGCATTATTTGCAAAAACAACTACATCATCTGCAAAATCTAAATTATTTAAATAATCTCTATTTACTTTCACTCCTTTAGATTCCCATTTTAATCCATCCACAAAATAGTTCTTGCAGCACGACTATCAAAAGTTTTGGAGATATGGAGTCATCCTGTCTTACACCCTTTTCAATGTTGACTTTCCTAGTATAATTATGTAATCTAATTGTTGCTGTTGCATTTTTATCAATATTCTTTAAAATATAACAAATCCTGGATCTATACCTTGATAATCCAATGCTTTAATCACTAAAGAAATGTTTATAGAATCAAATGCCTTTTCATAATCTACAAATCTAAAGCATAATGGCAAACTCATATTTATCTGTCTTTTCTATAACTTCTCTCAATACATAAAAATGATCTACTGTACTAAACTACTTTTAAATCTAGCTTCTTTCTTAGTTGGTGGAAATCCAATGTTCTCCACAATAAGGAAAAAAGATGGAACTATTACTAAAAAGAGACATGACATCATGAGATGAGTAGAAGACTTCTATCAAGAATTATATAGTAATAAAGAACAAGTACCTCCTATATCTATTATATCTTCTGAATTGCCCAGAATTTTAAATGAAGAAGTAAGACATGCAATTAAATTTATGAAGAAAGGAAAGGCTCCAGATAATGATGGAATTATAATTGATATAATAAAAGAATCAGGTGAAGAAATAAAAAAAATTAGCAAAGTTATAAACCAAATGTCTAAACAATAAAGATGTACCAGATGATTGGAAGAATGCAGTATTCATATAAATATTTAAAAAAAGTGATAAAGAAGATATTAGAAATTACAGACCTATCAGCCTTTTATCAGTTTTTATACAGTTAATCACATATATTTTTAAAAACTCTATTACTATTTATTCATTTCTTATGCTAAAGTCTAATGAAGGTGTGATCCTGTAATAATAGATTAATTACCAGCACACCCAGAAAGCTAAAGAACATTCAGATTGCTATTATACATTTTGTATTATATTTTCAGAATTTAACAGAAAATATTTAAATAAAATTTATCTTTGTCTTGACATGATTTCAGTATCAGATTCATATCTTATGTGCCTGCAATAGATTTATCAGAACCATAGCTTGTATGAAACTACTTTAATTAAAATAATTGTTAGCACATTACATTATTTCATTCACCAAGAATATCTTTTGCATTAAAAAACTAACAAAATAATTTAATTAATTCACATTCTAAAGTTGACAACTATGAAGGATAAAAATGGCTAAAGTTTTTCCCCATCATCTGGCTAATAAAGCACCTAAGATTTTTCAACATTAAATATAAAACTATAGTGTATAAATTGCAGTAAAAATATTAAATTTTTGTAGATCATCTTTTGAATGAGCAAAAGTGGCAGAATGATCAACATACTATAAATCTAAAAGCCCCAAAGACAGAACTCTGGATTGCTTTTATTCAATTTAAATTAACAAATTTATTATCATATCCTATCTTTATACCTGTTTTATGAAAGTACCTACAAACTGTCCTATAAAAATGGAATACAAAATTAGAGACAGTATTTATCATTAGCAATTGCTTGGAAGTTAATATGATGATTCTAACAAGAAAAAAGTGCATGAAAAGAAAGATAAAAAATACAAAGTTTATCTATGAGTAAAATGTTATATATAGAGTTTGTAAAATAAGCTGTTAACATTAGCTTTGCTGAATATCCCCAACCCCAGACTGGTTTCTGCTACTGGCATCATCAGTGAGATTTAAGGATATTCAAGCATTAGATTAAAAATATCAGGATAAGTGCAGCACTTTATTTAATGTATAACTATTAAGTAGAAAATCTAAAATTTTCAGACATCCATATGTCTTCCAATGCAGCTATCTAACTTAAATACCAATATGGAATATTAATAGCTTTAGCAATATAAAATCACCAAATCACCAAAGCCGTAATAGCAAAAAATAAAATTACAAAAAAAATCAAGTCAAATATCACATGACCTAATTTAATAAGCTTGTATTTGCAGATGTTATATATAGAGCTCACAAAATAAGTTCTTAACAAGCTTTGCAGAATATCCCCAACCCCAGACTGTTTTCTGCTACTGGCATCATCAGTGAGGTAATGTGAGTAAAATGTAAAAAGATTAATCAATATTATGTGTGTATTGCACAATCATCAATATCATGTGCACAATTACTACAAGATGTGAGACTCCTGATTTTATACTAACCTAAGTGACAAAGAAACACGTTAATAAAAAAATCAAGTGGAGATAGAAAGAAAGAAAGAGCAAATAGAAAAGATAAAAAAGATTATGTAGAATCAGCAACCATGATTGTTGCAGTCTAACTTTTGTATCAAATGGTTCAGTTTTTATATTATTGATAATAACAGTTCTTATATTTTATGTAGAAGCTATATAATAATAATGAATTTGAATACCAATAATGCAAAAGATTTTATTATCCAGCCAAAAATTGTGATGGTAACCTTTAATTTGTTACAACTGATAGCCTATTATCTTTAGAGAATTATAGTTTAATTAGGTAAAAAAAAAATTTACTTTTGAGATACACACACATTAAAAAGATTAAAATATACTTCAAATAAATACATTTGAAAATAATAATAATAATAATAATAATAATAATAATAATAATAATAATAATAATAATAATAATAATAATAATAATAATAATAATAATAATAATAATAATAATAATAATAATAATAATAATAATAATAATAATAATAATAATAATAATAATAATAATAATAATAATAATAAAAAAACAATTTTAATAAGTTCCTATAAATTAGTAAGCTTAATTATAATGAGATGCCTGTATTATTTTTTAGTCCAATTTATTTTATAATCAAGTGCATAATTAAACTTTAAAAAATATTACAGTGAATTGCTAAGTGAAGAAGAAAAGAAATCATTGAACAAGTTGTAGCATTTTAAGCAAAATAACAGATGTGAGAAAACATTGTTACAGTAAATTATTTTTAAAATTATTATAGTATGAAAATGTTTAATGACATATTAAATTTAATGTTATCTTACTATTGTTACTTAAATGTATTCAGTAAAACAGAGAAATATTTGTTCTTTTAATTATCATTGTATAAAAACAATAAACATAATTAAAACAGTTTTGTATTGATATTAATTGATAAGATGATTTGTTAAAATCTGAAAAATTCACATCTGTAAAAGTTGCAACTTTCTCCAAGCAATAGTGCTACTTAGTGCAAGCTATGGTAGTCAATAGATGCCAGATGGTTTGTGCATTTAAATCTCAATCTAGTGTATATTCGTCCAATATCCCCAGATTAGTTTCTAGCTTATGGCTATCATCAATGAGGAGGTTTGAAGCTGAGAGTAATGCACCTAGATTTTTGGATATAACATTCCTCCATACATTAAAAACTAGTTTCGGGATATTAGATGAGTAGCCAATAGATAAGGATTTAAATGCACAAATCTTCTGGCATCTACTGATTACTATAACTTGCACTAGGTGGCATTACTGTATAAAGAGTGCTGCTAGAGTTAAAAATATTACTTTTAATTATTATAATTTAATCTCATGAACTTATTTATATTTACCACAAGAAAAAAAAATTCTTATATAAAACACAAGGATTAAAAGAGTGTAAGTGAAAATGACGTATTAATTAATGCTGTGAATAATTTTAAAAAAAATCATAATGAGGAGACCAATATTCAGCTGTGTGTTGATTTGGTTGTTCCACTCTTTCATTAACTTTTATATTTATGCATAGTTAAAATTCAAACATGTACATATAAAAAAATCACCCTAAGAAGCATCAAACTGTTAAAGATTTCATTCTCTTATTGTTATTGATTATTTTTAAATGTTATGTATAGGATCTTGGGAACTGCTAATCAACATAAAAGATCAGAGTAATAACTTTACAGGAAGTGTTAAGCATTACATTGAAATAGAATGCATCACAAGGAAGAAGAAGAATATATTTTTTTTTTTCTTTGGGTGTTATTTTTAAATATAAATGCCAATGCAATATTAGTTATTAAGTTTAGTATTAAGTTAGTTAAATTGAATAAGTTGATGTATGTGTTATATTTTAATGTTTATTTTTAAATTAATAACTTTAAAAGTTAGGCTTAAGAAGAGAATGTAGTATGCATGATGGAAGGAAAAGGGTGAAAGTATGGGTAAAACAATACTTTAGATTTCTATTGTAACATAATATAATATAATTTAAATTAATTTATTAGATGTTTTTAAGTATAAAATAGTTAATAAGTAAATTAATGCCATCATAATAAATCGAGAGATGGGAGTCATAGTAATATAAAAAAATATCATGATATTGGAATTTTAAAAAGTAATATAAAAGGAGCAAATATAGGAATGATAAAGGGGAATAAAGAATTTTGATCTCAATTTAATGTAATAAAATAAACATTGATGGTTGTTGAATTATATATAGTTTATTTTGTAATACATAATTATTAGATTTATGGAATAACACTTGATAGGAAGATGATATTGTACTATTAGTCTTATAATACATTGTAGTGATTGATGCTAGGACTATCTGTTATAGTCAGATAAGTTATCATTCCAGGATAGGATGAAATATCTTCCTGAAGAACTTATAGAAATAGCATAATGGGGTTGGTTTATGTGACACCCATATGTGTATTTTTGGTACATAGAAATGAGAGGAATTTCTATAAAATATAGATGTTAATTTCCATAAGAGCTTGTTAGAAGACTGAATGTTAAAGTAGTATCATTAACACAAAAATGACTATTTGCAAAGAGAGAACATTTCATTTTTAAAAAAAAAGAAAACCTCAATTTTGTACTTTTAGTTGTTAATTTATTAAAATCAGTTTCTGATTTATGAAATGCCTTTAAATAGTAAAGAATGGTAAGGATGTATCAAATGAAGCTTGGTTATATTTTAAGAAAAATTATATTTTTTTTCTTCTAAGTGGTAGAAGAATGTTTTAGATGAACTTGGAATAAATAAAAACAAACTTTATTATATTTAAATAATTTCTAAATGATACCATAGTGAAAGATAAAATGAGATCAATGATGAGAATAAAAAGAGATAAAAAATGAATAGAATGAATGATTATTAAGTAGTAGTTCAATTTTGGTTCAATTAATTATTTTAATATTTTATAGATTTTATATTACAAAGAACAAGAATATAAATTTGAATTTTATGTATAGATATTAATACAGTTTGCATGAATACAAAATATGAAAATTTAATAAAGTATTGTATTTTATGTAAGTGGTGTAAAAAGGATAATATATTGCATTATTCAATAGAAAAGAACTAAAAAAAAAAAAATCGAACTCATATTTAGAACATATTAACATTATCATAAAATTACAACATGAAAGAAATAGTACATGTTAAAAATAACAAATTTACTATTTAAATAATAAAATGCTTGTTTAATCTAGAGGTTAAATTTAGGAGAGGTATATATAATTAAAGTATTGGTTTTATCAATGTAAATAACTTACAAAGTTTTTAATATTGTTATATGTACTTTATAATTAATTATTGTATGTAATATTTAAGAATTTATTATTGTTATTCAAATAAATAAATACTTTGATATAAATTTATGGTTTTATTTCTGTTCAGAATTATCTTATCACAAAAATAATATCAAAGCACATAAATCATGTGAAATATTATAAAGAAGAAAAACTTGTTAAATTAATTATTTATTGAAATAAATTGTAGTTATTTAAGTAGTGCTGTTTAAGAGTATCATATTTTAATTAGTAATAATAATATCTTTGATGTCACATTATTCTTATTTTAAAATTAATTTCAATTCATTCATAGAATGAATTTAAGATGGTATATGTGTTTAATGAGAGATTGTTATGGGGAATACCTCAGCAAGTTTACATTCTATGTTAAGATGAAATTTAAAACAGTGTAGGTAGGTTAAGTAATTCACTGAAGTGATTAAAAAGGGAAAGGCTATTCTAATTGTTTTGTATAGTTTCTGATGATAGTAAAAGTATAGTTCAGTTTTATAATTAATGTTTGTGTAATAAGAATATGATATATTCAAATATAATTGCATCATTTATTGGAAAGTAAGATAATAAATAACAAGTGTTAATTTCTTATATTATGGTTGTTAAAACTATGTTGATTTTATGAAAATGATTAATTTGTACTTATAATGTTAGGTGTGGTTATTATTAAGATGATTGGATCTTAGGGAAATCCCTCTTATTATTGAATTATCTTATAGGAAGTAATTGTTATTTTGTTATAAAAGAATAATTGTTGTCCTTGAGATATCCATGAGCTAGTAATAGTTAATATAATGTATTTTAGAATACATTGGATTTTATTATTTTGTATGTAATTTATTAGATAAGTGAAGGAAAAGTAATCATTATTTTCAATAACAAATTATGTTAGTCATTGTCCATTGTAGAGATTTTCCTAAGGAATTTACCAAGATAATGGTTGGAAGATTTTTACAATAGCTATGTCATTAGGAAGTATATTCTATATGCTTTTCCAATTTTAAAACCCCTCTATTGTGACCATCTCTTAAGTCTACTTATATATTATATAATATATGTTTCTAGTCAATTGGTGAGTCTCATAAAATAGTATTTTATATAGTTTATATTTTAACATTTGAGCTAAACTAAAAATAGAATTTATTTGTACACAAAAGTAGAATTTAATGACAAAATTAAATATTTAGATGTAGAAATCCAATAAAATAATGATAATAAAATTATATTAAAACATTTGATTAAAAAAAATAAATTAATAAAAATTATTCCTATAGATTTGCAACAGGCATGAGTACAAAAGATGGCATTTATTAAAAAATTTAAATATGGAAATGATAAATATAAAGCAGATAAAAATGTAATGATTTACAAAAAACTCAATTTATTAAATTATATAAAGATTATGGATATTACTCTAAAACTATTAAAAATATACTTTTTAATTCTAAGAAAACTATATTACATAATAACATTTCTATGCAAAATAATTATAATGATAATACTAACAATAGTTCAAATAAAAAATGGATCAAACTTTCATATTATCCCAAAATTTATAATACATTAGATATTACATGATCACCATTTCTTATGCTTGCTCATAACTTTTATTAAAACAGGCAAAATTCTCCATACAGTAGTGCCTAAGATCTAGGTGCAGTGCTCTTAGATCCAAGACTCCTCACTGAAAAAAGCCACAAACTAGAAACTAGTCGGGGATATTGGATGAGTAGGCACTAAACAGGGACTTTATGCACAAGTCTTCTGACATCCATTGATTACTTCTGCTTGCACTGAGTGGCACTACTGTATGGATAATTTTGCCTTTTCTAATACATTAAATAAAAAGCAAAAATTATATTGATAAGCATATACATATTGAATGGTCAAATAGTAAAAGTCTGGATAAATTAATAGGTAATTATAAGTTAAGTCTTTATATAAAATACAAAAAAATAAATCTTATATAAAATTAATTGTGACCATTGTGATATGATTTACTATGGTCATACAGAAAAACAATTAGAGGTAAGATTCAACAAACAACAAATGCAATTAATAAGCAAGTTGTTAAATCTGCTATATACATTCATTACTTAACATATGAACATAAAATAGATGGTACAAAAAATATTAAACCTTTAAATTGCATTAAAGATTAAAAAAGAAGACAAATATATGAAACATAGTATATTAAGCATAACATAAATAATTGTATAAATATTTATAAAACTTAAATAAATTTAGTTAACAACTTGTCAATTAAAAATGAATGGAAAATCATATAAAATAGTATATATAAAGCAGTATAATGTATGCATTATTTATTCTGTGATTTGTTATGTTATACAGTCAATTCTTTGAAGTTATATTGGATCTGTATATGATTTCATTCTATTTTATTGATTTGAAGTTATATTGGATCTGTATATGATTTCATTCTATTTTATTGATGTTTTATTTTTTATTGTTGTTATTTTACTTTCATTATGAAACACTAGATGGTGTTCTGACTCTAATAAATTGTTATCGCTTTTATTGTGAAAAAAAAAACATTTGAAAGGGATATGGAACCATGTGCTGAAAAAGGCTTTTTATGTGTAATTATTAAATATATTTATATAGTTGTATATAATTTTTATTATTTATTCTATTTGTTATTGTATTAAAGCATGTATAAAGTTTCATGGAAACACATCTCAATTTTGAATTAAATTTCAAGCTTTATTTTATATGTTATGGAAATTATGCAAAATGTCACTAAAATTCAAGATTCAAAAGATTTTATTATAAGTTTAAAAAATATTACTTTTATAAAATCTGTTCTATTATTTTAAAATGCTTGAAGATAAAAAATATTTTAATAGCTTTTTTAAAATGTATAAACAAACAATAAATTGTCAATGGATATTTATTTTTATGTTTATAGAGATATTTAAAATATCAGATAAAGCATTTTGCATCATCTAGAAATAAGTGCATTTATTTAATTATTTTATTAATAAATCCTTTTAAATTTAAAATAAATATCTCTTAAAATATCAATTTAGGTTTAAACTTAAACCATCATACCATTTTTTATAACTATGTATATGCATGTTAAGTAATAATAATGACCATAATTTATTATCATCATCGTTAATAATAAATCTAACATATGTCAGAAAAATTGTATGCCTAATGGGGATGAATGAATATGATTTTTCACCATGATTGTTTAATAGGAACTGGCTCAGAATTGTTTTGAAAATTTCAAATTGAATTAGATTTTCATTTAGTTGCATGAACATATTTTTGTCTATGTGAATTTGTTTTGTTTTGAGAGAGTAGATGATGTTGTCGTAAATAAAGAATATTTAAATATTTTATCATATTGATACAAAACAGTTATAACTTAAAAGTCAATTCATTTATTGTTTGAGGGAGGGTAATCATCACAAAGAAATGATCAGCTAACAATATTCCTTTTCATAGTATTGTATTATTGCTGTGCTGCAATTCCTATATTTTAAATTCTAATCTATTTTATATGTGAATGTCAATAAATAAATTTTATAAACTCGACTAGAGAAAAGATCAATGATGTATACATTTTTGATTATTGTTATTATTATTAAAGATTATTTTATCAAGTGAATGTTGTACATCTATAAACTGAATAATTCTAGATTATACCAGGTATTTATTTACATTTATAAAATCTCATCTTGACAAGCTGTTCCCATATTTTATTCCATTTATGTGTGGTTGCTACCCTAAGTGATGATAAAACACCAGTATTAAAACAAATAGTTAACTTACACCTCTGAGAGTCAAAGTTACAATAAAATATACAAATCATATAACAATAATTGATATTTAGACATATATTAAAACTTAGCCAAATAGAATTATTTCTTTATCAATTGTCTCTGACAGAAAATATATCTATATTAGTACATGAAAACTCACATGTAAAGAGATAAAATTAGAGCTCATCCATAATAGAATATAATATTTTAATTATTATATATTTATTTACATTTATTATAGATACTTAGAGATGTAATTTATATTTATTTATGAATGGAGAATGATAAATTAATTGATCTACTCAATGTCAGGTTTCTTATGAATCTAGTAGCTCTGACTTGGATAAATATTTAATCATAACTAATCAATTTTATAATATTCAAATCTTCCTATTTATTTATATTTTGAACCCACTATAAAGGTTCAATACGTACATTTAAGATATCAAAACTAGCATCATGAATAAAATCGATTAGATTTTAATCAAATCTTTTATGCCATCATTATTTTATTTTCTACCATCTATGTCTCATTCTAATGTCACTGCGGATGCTATATTATATAATATATTGTAATTAGTATTATAACATATATATACATATATATACAGAAAATTCTAGAATAAACTGTATAATATTCAAAATACCAATATATAAAAATAAATAATACCCATAACCAGCTTATGGCATGTATGCCATACTGAGTAGCATTTAATAGTTAAAATGTTAGCTGTTGTATGCAATTATAAGTTGTCATATTTTGAAGAGAATATCTTAAAAAAGTTTTTTGTTCAAGCGTTGTTAGCCGAGAGGTCAGTGCAGCAGCCTTGCAAGCAAGCAGTTGGTTGCAGACGGTTGTTGCGCGTTCTCTTCCGTCTGATGCTTTGACATATGGGAAAAAAGAGTTATTTTTTTCAATTAGGCATTAAAGGTTATTTAAGATATTTTGATAATTTGCTTATTTCTGGATCACTTATTATAGTATAACATTTTTTAAATAAATTAAATAATATTGATGGCTTGAAATGGAATGCCATTTCTGAGGACAGTGTACATAAAATAAAATATCTTGATGTAACTTTATGAAACAGAGATAATATAATCAATTATAAAATGTTTATAAAACCATTATCAATTAAAATAAAATAAAATGTTTTTATGCATAAATTGGCTAGATATAAAACATTTTTGTTTAGAAATAATATTTGATATAAATTTCAAAATGGTAAATTTTCCAATGTTAAAATATATGATAATGAATTATTGAATGTAGGATATAATAGAAAAGATATTTTATTTACAGTATATAAATTCACACATAGATAATGGGGGGGGGGGGTATTGAAGAGAAAACATGTATTTCATGACCATATATAAATAATAGAGTGTGTAGAATGATTATATCGCTGATTTTTTTCTCATTTTAGTATTGCATTTAATAATGAACAAAATACTGGTAGATTAATTATTAATGGAAAGAATGCTGTTGATAAAATCAACAAGTGTAATATTATATATAAAATAGTGTGCAAATAGGATCGAGTTACATTAGTGAGTAAAATGCGCATTGAAAAAAAGAATTTACAAAGACGAACTTTTACATAATAAATTTCAATATTCTGTAGATTGATTTTAATCTGTATTTATTAAACATTCAATTATTTGTAATGAAAGTTTTTGCGTTGACAGTGTTTTTATTTCACAAATGAAAAATGATTGAAAAAATAAAAAAATCAAAGAGGCATATTTTATAAATATGACAGACAATTTATTAAATAACAATATAATTGTGTTAATATACAAAAATGATGGAAAGTTGATCATACACGTGAGAATGTTAATGTTATATGGCTTTATTATCTTTTTTTAAAATTTTTAATTATTAAATATATGCTTTAAGCTGGCTATAGCTATTATTTATTTTTATATATAGATATTTGAATATTTTAGAGTTGATGTAAGAGTTTTTTTATTTATTTATACATATAAATATATGCAAATATAAGCTGTCTTAAAATAAATTGCCCAAGTAACAGTGAACATATAGACCAGTAGCAATGTCATGCTATATATGACTTGCTTTACTGATTATTACTAATAGCACTAGTATCGTATATGCATATGCTCTATAATTATTTAATTATGCAGCTAATGATCAACTTTATATAAGTAATGGTTACTAAACATAAATTAAAAATATCATTTATTTGCTCAATTTTAATCAATAATTTTGTAATTTTTTTCTGACAAATTCAAGATAATGGCAGCTTTTATCATAAATAGACAAAACATATAGGAATGGGAAAAAAAAGACATTTTATCATTTATATTATTAAAATAATAACAAAAAACAGTACTTGTGAGTTTTCAAGTAAACTAAGATGGCACCTGTCAAGCGTTGTTAGCCGAGAGGTCATCGCAGCTGCCTTGCAAGCAAGTAGTTGGTTGCAGACGGTTCTGGGTTTGCCTCCCAGCCGATGCTATGACATATGAAAAAAAAACTAAGATGGCACCCTGTATTTTTGAAAAATGTACAGTTTCAATGGTCTATAATCTACTGAAGATGTGTTAATTGTTAAATTAAAACAAAATTAATAAAATGATTGTTAAATTTTAAAAAAGGAATAAATTTCATTAGAAAGCTTTATTTTATTATGTTTCTTTTACTTATAATTTGGAAAGTGATAGGGTGCTCTTAACATTATCATACTTTGATTCAATTCAGCATGTTTATTTTTGTCAGCAGTTTTTGAATAAATTGTCATAATGATAAAAATTTGGGACATTTCTGTCACAGAATGAGATAAAGTAGTTATTTCCAAAGATCTAGGATTCTTATTCTCTCAAAAGAGTATGTATTAATGATATGATATGTAAGATTGCATCCTACCAACATGAATAAAGTGTAGATATCATATTTATATATATATATATTTTATATTAAAAAGTTAATCCCCAAAAAATTTAAACTGTAAATATTGTAAATAATTTTTCCACGATGATTTTTTTAAAAATAACAATACTAAAAAATAAAATGTAAATATAATATTTCATAGCAAGCATTTTGTTTTTACATGTTTTGGGAGACTCCAAAACTGTAGATTTATCAAAAATATGAATTGCTATCTTGTTTTACGTGAAAACTCACAAGAACTCAATAAATTATACATTATATTTCTTTATCTACTTTTTTAAAATTTCAACTGCATTTATTTAAAATATATAAATTTGCAAACTGTTGCTTTTAAAAAAAAAAAGTAATTGTGTTGGAAAAAAAAGTGCAAATTTTTATTGATTGGATATCACAGAAAAAAAACATTGATAATAAAACATAAAGTGCACCAAAAACACATTTTAAAATGTACATTATGTTAATTTTTTTGTTTTTTTTTGCATGGTTTATTTTAACTTCATGAATTATGATTCAGGAAATATCACCCTCTGGCTACTTGAGAAGCAAAATGGCAGACTGTCAACCAAGAAATTATAATTATTTTTTTTAATTGTAACTACAGAAATGTTTTCATTCAGGATATTGACCCACAAATTAGTATTTTTTAATTAATAATGTGCTTAACAAAATATTTATTTATTAATCAACACTTTGCTTAATTTTACATTTTATTTTTTTAACAAATTTCTATATATTTTGAGTTTAAAATAACAAATTAATTTTTTTTCCCATAGAAATTGTTGCTTATTTTTTATGTACAGTCTTTGATTTACATTGCCTTTTTGGAAATCTATTGAGTTCACTGTCCAGAATAAAGGAGTATATTAAAATATAATAATATTGATTTATAAATTCAAAAAGGATAATAATTAATAATTGGAATATTTTATATTACCAGAAAAATATGTGCATTCATATGTATCATGATAATGATTATTAGTTTTTACAGCCATTGCCCTCGTGGTACCAATGATCCAATGCATTGATCAGCAGTGATACAATAATCCCACCATATTTTGATATATTCTTTATTTTATAGTTATTTTAGCATATATATATATAATACAAATAAAATGTTTATTAATTAAAAACTATTGTAATAACAATAAAAATAATAAATATAATGGTAATTAACTATCATATACAGTCTTTCAATCCACGTAAGTACTTTTAGCAGTTTGAGGAGGGCAAAGGAATTAATTAAAAATACTTCTGCTGATTAAAAGACTGTATATAATCTAATAGTTTATATATATATATATTATAACGGAAACGGTTATCTGGATGGATGCTTGATTTGATTTAAATCTTTAATACTTTCAATTATATTTTAGACTTATTTATTATACTTTATTTTTTTTCACAACTTTGATTCTTCCTTTCATTTATTTATTTATTATATATTTAGTGTTTACAACTTAGATTCTTTATTATCTTATTTATTATTTTAACCAACACCATTACAATACAAGCAGAGAGCTAATACAGATACAAACTTAATTTCATATCTATACCCTTGACCGAACCCCAAGGCAATACGTACATATTATCTTGGCGTTATTTTTCCTGACCAAGATACCCTTGGCTGCTGAACAAAGCAAACTATTTCAAAGAAACTTAACGAATGTCCAGCGCTTGCTATTTATTTTTTAGAATTGGGATTTCGCACGAACAAGCAGCACATGAATATCTTAAACAAATCAGTATGCCCCTTTAATCACTACTTACAGTTTCCCCCCTGTCGTAGCTTGGTGATAGGAGAATAAAGCAAGGATACGAAATTTAATGACAAATATGTTTAATAATAATATTCACACTTTATACAAAAAATTACATTATAATAATAATAATAAACACACACTTATAAAATACATGGCTATAATAAACATATGAAAATAGATCAGATATTAAAGTTCTTAAAGTCCTGTTGATAGAGTTCTATTTTATCAAATCATTAATTTTATATTTAGTCATGAGTAGTAGACAAATGAAAATGCATGCATGCTTTTACCTAGGCTTTGTTGTAATTGTCCCATGGGTATTTCTTCTGAGCGCTCTTGATTAACCTCCTCAGTTTGTGGGGTTACGTTCCAGTTTTGCTTGTTGATTCCTTAGGTTCTCCATTAACTTCTTCAGTTTGTGGGGTTATTTTCATCCAGTTTGCTGGTTGATTCTTTAGGTTGAGTTTCAATTGACAGCTACAGAAGCGGCGGTCCCTCTAGCAGGTCAGGCAAAGATCTTACATTGCAAGTCAGTGATGAGACGGCTTGAATCCGAACCCACGTCCCTTTAATGCCACTAGCCATGCATTTCTTCCATTTTCTATTAGCTGTTGCTTCTTTAAAGTTTCTACTAGCAATGCTGGACAAAAATTGTAATTTTCTTAATCTCATTCTTTTGTTCATTG
This sequence comes from Epiperipatus broadwayi, assembly GCA_028023455.1. NCBI lineage: Eukaryota > Metazoa > Onychophora > Udeonychophora > Euonychophora > Peripatidae > Epiperipatus > Epiperipatus broadwayi. The sequence continues at coordinate 9,062,811 of JAQFVV010000035.1, read as the reverse complement.
TTTTTTTAAATTTTTTTAATTAAGACTTAGATTTCCAACCAATTCTTATCATTATGTTTCTTTATTTAATTAGTGGCTGGAATGTAAATCCCAATTAATTTAACAGATCAGGCAAAGATCTTCCGTTGATAACATTTCTTTGTCCGTGGAATTTAATTTGTCCAACAGACTTTCACACCTACGGCCATATTGTTTTCCCTTTTATATATCACATATTACATTTTATTTAAATTTACAATTCATTCATTTTTTTTTTATCTTTGTTTTTACATTTTATTTTAATTTGTTATTATATAGTTGTTTTTTTTAATGAGAGAGAAGACACGCATTTCTTTATGCTTCCTTTTCCCCCTCTTCCACAATAAACAAAATAACTTTCTAGCATTTGACTTACAAGAGAGAAAGAGACGCATTTCTTTATTTATGCACCCCCCCTCCCCTTCTCTTACTATTACAAAATCCACAGTAATTTTGACATTAGAATTTCAATTTTTTCTTTTCCTTCCTTTTTTTTTTTTTTTAAAAAAAAACTTATTAGCTAATTTATTTCACCTTTATTACTTTCTAATTTTATTAATAAATATATATGTGTGTCGACAACTTTACGTGGTCGTCACACTATATATATATATAAACCTTCCCTTTCAGTTCTTTATTAGATTTCTATTCTATGTTCTCTTTTCTACCCTCTACTATACTAGCTCAATACTAAACAATGAAGTATAGCAACAATAATGTATAAGACTCTTTATAGAGCTTGAAACTTGCTAAACATCTAAACCTAAGATAAACTTTAGGGATGATTACAACAGAGATTTTAACATTGAAAGTATATAAAATATACTCCACAATGGCATTGCTATTGTGAAAATTCTCCTACTACCATCCTATTATAATCATTAGGAAAATCCCCACAACAACCAATGACTAACATACTATTTCATTTAATAATGAATTAAATGCTTTTCTATATTTTAAGAATCTTAAATTAAAAACATTAACAAAATTTCATTAAGTTAACATAATTAATGCTATCCTATGGCTATGTCAGGGATCATAAGTATTCTCTTCGAAAATATAATCTAACCATTAGATTGATAATTAAATAATTGAATCACAAGAGGGATTTTACTGGGATACAACCATTTAAATAAAAGCACACTTATTGTTACAAACTGTGATTTATCTCCTATTGAAATAGCTAATCCAACTATAATAAAAATAGTGAGATATATACTCATTACCTTCACTTAAATAATCCAATTTATTTTCTAAAGGTTTATTCTTCTACCTATCTTAATCAAAATCCCTATAGAATACTATAATATGTGTTGAGTGTGCTAAAATGCAGCAATAGAGAAGCTGATAAAAGTAGTACAATGTCTGAATCTTTCGAGAACTTATTTTGGTCTCATAATCATAGCAAGATCAGAATATGAAAAAAAGAAAATGGAGGGATATATATATCCAGCTGATGGTATTCAAATTTATGTAAATTAGAATGTCCATTTTTTGAAAAAGAGGAAGCATAATCCTTTGTAGTTTGTAGTATTAGGGGCATTGGCTATAAACCATAAAGAATTATGCTTTTCCCTCTTTAAAAATGAACACTCTAATTTAAATAAATTTGAATACCATCGATCTGATATATCCCTCCATTTTCTTTTTTTATATTCTGATCTTACTATGATTATGAAAACAAAATAAGTTCTCAAAAGTGCTGAGTCATTGTATCATTACTTTTATCAGCTTCTCTGTTGCTGCATTTCAGTGGACTCATTACATTTTACAATTTGTCAAAAAGAATTATAAGCACTTATCATTACAATTATAATAAAAGTTAATACAAATAAATTATAGCTGTTTTGACAAATAACTCCTAACTAATTATTTGATCTTTCTAAAATTAATATGCATCTCAGATATTTACACCATTTTTCATTAATCTATTTAATTAAATCTAAAGCTGGTGGTTATACTTATTAAAACCAAGCCATGGATGTGTGCACAAATATTTCAAATATCAATCTCAGTGCAATCAAATTCAACATGAATGTATTCAAATAAATTTATACTAATTACTATAAGATTTTCATATTTGAGCTGTCATAATATGCATTAAATCACTATGCTGGACAATCATGATCATTTGAATAATTCAACAACAAAATGCATACACTAGCAAATATTAAAAAAATATTTTAAATTCATATCACAATATTAGGCACACAATATTAATAGTATCAAAATTTCTATAATCATAAGAACGAGTAACTAATTAAAATTCTCTTCTGGATATGCTATACAATATTTATATATTGAACTAATGATGCATATAAATTTTTATATGTAACATGTCATCATATGTGTCATGTGTAATACCAAAATAAAATTTTGATTAACAGATTTTAACTAACAAATTTTATTATATTTTAATTATATTTATAAATACAAACACACAGCTAAACTTTAGCTCCAACAAACAACCGACAATATATTCAGTTTTTCTGTCTAACATTTGATCCGAACAGATATTTATAATCTTGATTTATTATCCCTAATTTATATTACTCTTTAACTTATAACTTAATTATAAAAAATAAAAAAATAAATAAAGATCAAAATCTTTAACAATAAACGACTTCTGGGCTAGTGGTGTTTTTTTATTATAACATTTTCTGTCTTTTCCAAAGACTTTATCACGTGGTTGAAGTGTTAGTATTCATTCATTTTATATTTAAAAATCCAAAGCGCATGTGCAACAGTTTAATGCTGTTTAAATATTATTGTTTATAACAATTAATCTAAAATAAAAATAGTTGGAATTGTATCCCCACAACTCGCTTCAATTCTTAATTTTAAAACCAAGCAATTTTAATAAAGATTTCAATAAATACATTAAATAATTATAGTTAACAAATAAATTATAAATGTTAATTTAAAAATGTAAAAACAAAATTCGTAAATGATGTAATAAAAAAGTATACTAGAAGATTTTAATTATGAAGAAAATTCATTAAATTTAAAATTAAGTCCTAAAAGAAAGTTTATAAATCTAAATGACTTTACATCTTTACTTTCATTTTTATATAAATGAAATAGTTTAGCATTCAGCAGATTTTTAGTATTTTAAAATTATGGTCAAAGCATATTTTGTTTTTCATTCACATACATATATTTTGAGATCACAGTAGAATAAATTTGTTGTTGAAACTTATAATTCAGGATACTGTGGTTTTTACTTATTATTGTTAGTTATTTCAGTCACATTTGAGGTTCAGCAATTCAGAAGATTTAATTTATGATGATCATGTTTTTGTATTAGCTTTGATTTGATAGTTAGAAATTTAGCATATAAGAGATTACATGCTACTAAGGTGCATTTTTAAGAAGACTAGCTATCTTCCTGGGAAGGATTTAGAGTAAGTTAGCCTGTCATAGAAAAGCATCCTAGTAATCTAGAGATGTTCAATATTGTAGCATCAGCCTGCAATATCACTTTGATAATGATGACATCAGCATAAAGATGAAAAAATAAGAAAGTTACAGACCAATTTAATTTTTTCTACCTTATTTATACATACTTAACACAAAAATTGTGACTATTTGAAATGTTTACAATGAGATAACCTGTACATTAAAATATATTCAAATTTGCATATTAATTTTTTTTTTTTTAACCTGTACATTAAAATATATTCAAATTTGCATATTAAACTACAAAATTCTTTATTTTTTCTTTGATGACCTAAAGTTAATAGAATACAATAACTTGATAACTCTTATATTCATTAGTATTTCTGGGGTGTCCCCTACCCAAAAAGTGTTGTCAATAAAGTTATCATAAGTGATTTTAAGATAAGACTTTTTTTATAATGCAAATTTTCCTATAATGCTTTTATTGATTTTTTTAATTGAAAAAGGCTAAAAATGTCAGTATCTTATAGAATGCAGTTAATATTTAAGGCTTTACTCCATTGTTTTACTACAGAAAATGCTCAGAGAATTGTTTTCTTCCATCTGATATAGTTTGCATACAAAGATTTTGAAATAAACAAAATATGACTTTTTTTGCTTATTTATAAAATATTTTTGATTATTTTTCAACATTAATTGGCTGATTGTTATTTAAAACAAAAGAAAATGCACATAAATACTTTCAATGTATTAATTTATGTTTTATTTTTATAAGTACAAGTTAATAAACTTGGCCATATTATAACCCCCTCCCCACAGTATCTATTATGTCATTATCTGTCACAATTGATAAGATGTTAAAATCTTTTCAAATATTGTAATTATTATAAAACAAATATCAGATTTATTGAATTTAGTTAAAATAAAGATTTTATACAGAAGTATAAGGTTGAGCACAGGTGGAACAAATGTAAATGTCAGATTTCATAATGATCAATTATCTATTACCTTAATTAAAATAAAAACTTCATTCCATATTATTTTAATTAATCCATTACTTAAGTTCTCAAACATTTAAATTAATTTATTAATTATGTTCTCAAAAATAAATACTTTTATCTTTTATTTTAATAAAAGGTCAAACTTTTGTTTAATATATGTTTTATAAGGGTTACATTTTTTGAAAGAAAAAAAAAACATTTTCCTCCTTTATCCAAAAAAAAAACTATTTAAATAAAATTTAATTAAGTTTATATACCCAATATATATAAGCATATACATTTATATTTGCAAAAATTAATTAAAAATTATGAAAGTTTTACTTAGTAGCTTCTAACTAGTTCTACTCTTATTAAATTTGATATTAGAAATTAACTAATGTTTTTTTTATTATTTGCAAACTACTAAAATAAGAGTTGTGGTCTGGGCCAACTGATGAGTATACTTATTAGCATGAAATGTGCATCTTGGGGTGCATACATCTTTTTCACATGACTTCGGTCATATGTTTATGATCACAAGTCTCTATAAAGTGTTAAAAGCAGGTAGAACTTGAATAAATTTTAAATGGATATTTCCATTTCAATATATATGTGCATGTGTATTTCATTCATTATGGATTGAGACAGAATATCTCAGTATACATACATAAAATTGATTTGCTAGTAACAGAAATAAAAAAATTAATTTCTCTGATATTTTAATAAAATCAATTATGGAAAATTACTAATCCATTCTATATATTCTTAAGTAGAAAGATATTATTATCATATTATTTATTCTATGGTGTAACTTGGATGGGATGCTCATCAAATTGAATCATTTACTATTCTAGAATTTTTACTCCTTTTATCTCCAAGTTTAAGATCAAAAAGTAATCTTTTTTCAGATAGCTTTTAACAGAAACATCAATAGGCATTTTTTTTAGCTAGAATGTATGTATATATAGATTTATTTTTATTTTAATGTCATAATTATTACACAAAATAAATTATGTCCTAATGTTTTGGACATTGTTAAGTTATTAGTAATTAACTAAAGACAATAAACATTAAGAATCATTGAATTATGGATAAGGAGTTATCGTTTTGTTTAGCTTATATTTGACAAGCTACAATTACAGACTACATGATTGAATAAACTTGTAAAATAATTATCTAATAATATATAGAACATTGCCACACTGTATGAAGTTATAAGATGAGTTGAAGAAACAATTGATTCAAATATTGAACATGTGCTTAACTATAAAATTATAAATATTAGAAATAAAATTTATGCCCCAACAAGTCTTTGTTTTGATAAAAAATAATAATTTTTATATAGATTAGATCAAATATTGTTATTAAAGTGTTTTTGTAAGATTTTATGCTAAAAGTAAAAAAAAATATTCAGTGAACGGAAATACTACAAGTAAATTTAAATGTGAAGACAGAAATAAAAAAGTTTATTGTTTTATAGAATAGTCAAAAATCTGAATACACTTTCACCTCTAATAATAAGACAATTGGTTTTCCAAAAATGATTTAAATCAAGATTGTCATATAAAAAATAATTATAATAATTATCTATAGTTAAAAAGTTAGTTTGTTATCATAGGTTTAAAATGAAAAAAAATTAAAATGAAAAAAACTATAATTAATTTTTTTGTATAAATATAGCAAATTAATTATTTATTAATAAGCAGAGTTTAATGATAACATTAATGTTCATGGAAGCCATGCGAAAATAATGTTGAGGTTGACATTCTGTTAAATTATGATTTTTAAAAAATTTAAATAAAGTATATAAAAAAGAATTTCATGTAACATAATGTTTATTTTCTAATTTATATTTTATGTTTTCTTAATTATCTAATGAATAAAACTTTCAATTTTTCTCTGTTGTGAAATGAGATTATCACAATTTATCTAATGTCATAACTATATTTGTTTATATAAAATAATTATATTATAATAATGAAAGAGGAATACAATTGAATAAAAATTAGACTAACAGGTCTGATGTAATCGACAGTATACATATTTTTAAATTTTTTTTTTTTTATAATTTATGTAATAAAATTTAATTTTTTTTATAATGTTTATATTTAATATATAGGATTTATAAGTACAGACTTTCACAAGATCGACCACTCTCCACACCAATATACGAATTTCATGCTAAACCAGCAATCATCAGTTGGTCCAGATTACCATCTCTACACATATATGCTATAAGTGCTCAGATATATATATTAAAATAGCCAATCCTCACACTTTAATGGTCAGGCTTCAATCTACTCCATACTCCAACTCTTCAACCGTCCATCCAATTGAAAATGTTTATAATTATATGTTTAAATAAAAATTAGACAAGTAAATATATTTTTTAACATTTTTTTCTAGTGCAATTTATTACTGAATGAAGTCAAAGTTATTATTATTTTTTTATTTATATAGTGAATAAAATTTGATTTCATCTATGACCATCACAAGCATTTATGACAGAATATTTTCAACTTTAGTTAATATTTCAAAATTATTGAATATGTATTTGATAAATAAATTATAATTTAACTAAATATTTTTCAATTTATTTTAGTGCACTTATATTGTTTTAATATATGTTTTAAAAACAAATTAATTTAACAAACTTTTTCTTTTCAAATCTTGATTTATTTTGTGAACCATTTTTTATTTCAATTTTTCTCTAATGTTTTGACCATTTTATATAATCAACATATTTGTTTAGTAACAATTTAAGATCGTTGCTAATTTGAATTCTATGCTTTTTCTTTGAATTAGTTCGTGTTTCAGTATTTAAGATCTAATAGCGTACAGTTTCAAAGATGTACTTTTTTGTGCTGCCTATTTTAAAATACGGATTCTAATGTATTTATATATTTATTTCACAGAGGGTATAACTGAATTTCTTAACAATGTGAAGTGATTTGATATATCTATATCTACAAATTATGTTTTTTTTCATCTTTTTTCATTTTATTTATTTATTTTTATACAATATATGGGTAAGAGAACAAACAGATGTTACTGACTTCATTGAAAAAATTAAAAGACTGAAATGGAGTTGGGCTGGACATATTTCTAGAAGAGATGATAATAGATGAACAATTGAAATTTTAATCTGGATTCCAAGAGATTGTAAAAGACCCAGAAAGAGATCACATGTGAGATGAATAGATGAAATAAAAAAGTGTGCAGGGATGATGTAGAGAAGAGAAGCTAAAAATTGGAGAAGGTGGATTGAACTTGGAAAGACCTTTATCGTGCAGTGTATTGATAGTGGTTGATGATAATGATGATAATAGTGAGAAAAACCTGGACTTTTCCCCCCACAGATCTTATCATTTTATCATATGAGAAAGATATATTTTTATATGACGTTAGCATTTTATAATACAAGTATATCACACAACCATTATTGAAAAAAAATAATAAAAATTTTAAAATATAGTTTTTGGAGATATCCCATAACTATTTTAAATATATATGTATGTATCCATGGTGAGAGAGATCAAATACAAAGGGCAGTTTTACCGTATAAAATATTTTTAAAAATCACACTAAGACAACATTTAAGCATAGAACACAATATGTTTATTTATTTTTAATTTATATTTTTTTTCAAAAAAAGACTTTTTAAATAAATTATCATCTAAATTTTGTTTAGATGATAATATACAGTAATATATTTTATAAAACTATAAAGTTTTTTGTTGTCATTAAATATTAGATGATTTAATTAAATCATGCAAAAATCATTAATGTGAGCAAATTGAGGAATCAAGAAGATTGAATTAATATAATTTCATTTTAACATTGTTGTAATACTTATTAATATGATTATTAAAAATAAATAAATGTTATTTGAAATTGCACTTAATTTTATTTGCAGCATGCATAAAAATAATTACATTAACTCTTTTATTAATAATGTATATAAACTATAATAAATTTATATTATAAATAAATATATAGATTTATAAAAATATATGTCCAAATTAGAATATTAAAAAAAACGGATAAATAGATTCAATACAAACAAATTATGTTTAGAAAATGTAATTAAATAAATTGCAGAACTCTTATCAAGAACTTGAAATAATTGATGGAATTAATTGACTTAAAATCTAATGGACCATTGGCACATATCAAATCCTGCTGAGTGTCCCAAAAAAATTTGTAGCATCGCTTAAAAGTGGTTGTTTTTATGAGATACTTTAATGAAAATTATAAAATAAATTATCACTCACACACACGTGCATACATTAAGGACCTTTTCAAAAATTTAAAGATTTTAAATGTGATGTGATATGATGCGATGTGGCCACTCTTTATTGAAGTCATAAATCTCAGCCACTATGCCCAGAGAAACCAGTTAGTCATCTTACCTTCTCTTTCCATTCCCTATCCTAAGTTTTTCCCATATTCCTCTCTATCCTGCTTCTTCACCTTTTCACAACATCATCTTTATCAAGTTTATGGCTTTTATATTTAGATGCCATATCTTTTTCCAAACCCAATATAAAAACCAAAAATTCATTTTCTGTATAATCACTTTGTTTATATTTATTCTCCCATAACTTCATTATTTGTAATCTTTCTTCTTGTAAGTATTTCTTCCTTACATAACTTTCCAATTAAATTACCCACATTTCTTCATTTGTGTGTATAATTCCTTGTTGCTAATGATCCTGTTCAAGCCTTAAACAGTAAACTACTTTTTGTGCTATTATCATAAATTAACTTGCACCCAATATTCTGTTTATTTGTGTGGATATTTAAAATCTTTTTACTTGTCATACTAGTTGTCCATCACTCCAGCTTCTTATTTTTTATTAATGCATAATTCTTCTATCACATTCTTACCATTATAACACTCAACAATCCTCCTAACACAATCATCCCACCTTTTGTACAAGTATACTGACATAAAGTCTTTATCCAAATCTTTTGCATACAGTACTACATTTCTCATCCATCTTGTTCTCTGACCTTTACTCATAACCCAATTAAATACTATTTTGACTATTCTCTTTGTATCCATAAATTGCAATCTACTGAACATTTTCATTTTTTGTTCATTGCTAATAAGAAAATAGGTGTTTGTAAGTAGTCTTCTGACTGCTCTCTCAAAGAATCTAGCAATCATGGCATTGTTAGCTCATTTGTTGTACTTCCTTTATAGAATACTGGCATTTTCAGATTTTTTTTAAATTAAAAAATTAATATTTATTTTAATTTCACTTTTTATTTTCAAATAAATATGTAACTGGCAATATAGTTTATCAATAGTCACAAGAGAGTGAAAAAAGTCAAAATCTCTGGCAGCACCAGCAAATACTCTGTAATGTCATGCAGATGACAGTCATTTAGTTAACATTAAAAGTTCGAAAAACATTAAGAGTTGAAGTAATAAAACATAAACGAAGAGTGATAAAAATATATTTATGAGAATTATAAAAAAATATTATTTTCTATTAAATTAATATATATTTTGAATGTGAAAAGAAATTATTTCATAGTAAAATATAAGAGAAATATAATATTATTTTTGAAATGAGTAAATTTTAGGTTAAATATAAAATAAGGTTACTACTTATTAAATGTAATACAGTGCTTCAGTATGAATTAATTATAATTAGAAACAGTCTTATTTAAAAACTATTGCATCAAGCTGTTTCTTTGATATCTAAATTATATGTTTAGATAATTAATTCATAAATCAAAAATTTACTTAATAACATTATTTTGTCTATTTATTAGATTGTCTTTGTTACACATTTAAAATACATGTTTATAAATGTAATAAAATAATAAAATGCCATCAAACATATTGTTAAAACAACATATACTAAAGGCTTTAAATAAACATTATATAAAAGAACAATCAGTCTGAATAAAACAAATAGCATTCACCCAGAATGCAAATTTTCATCTGAATAGCTTTATGACCAGACTCATCAGTCTGTCTTTTAGAACAAAGCCTTGTAAAATTCATTCTTATACTTTAATACAGAAAATCAAAATATTTTAGAATGAGCTAAATTCAAATACTATTTAAACAAATATGACTATATTATTAAAACAGACGAAAACTCACTATATATATTGCAACAGACAGCAAACTAGAGTAATCAATGGATGCCAGAAGGCTTGTGCATAAAGGCTTGTGTATAACAACAGTTATACACAAGCATAAGAGGAGGTAGTCATGTGATGTTTATTGGTTTATAACTATATTATGTTATATAAAATAGAAATCATTACTTTGTTAGCAGTTGAAAAGCCATTTTATGTTAAATAATCATAACAGATACATATAATGTATAATAAAAAAAATATCAACTAAATAGTGTTAAATAATTAGATTCGATGATATATATGTTACACATTGTTCAGTTTATCTAAATACATCTGCTACATTATTTATTGTAGGGCAACTTTAAAATTAAACATGAAATTATTTTTGCCTTACATAATTGATATAAATCATACTTTTTAAACAATATTTAAAGTATGGATGCTTTAAAAGATCTTTGTATCTAAATTAAATAATCTCTAAATCATCACATGATCACCATTTCCTGTGCTTACACAAGCTGTTAAAGCAATAGTAAATTCTCCATATAGTAATACTTCAGTGTAGTACTGTATAGAGAGTTTACTACCATTGTTTATTAAATATTAAAAGTAACTGATCTTATAAGTTTTGTTATAATGATTTGGTTGGAAAATGATAAAGGCTTAGAATATAATTTTGACTGTTCTTATGAATTTGACTATGATTTTATTCACAGATGAGTTTGTATAAGCTTGCTTAGTAAATTGCATTAGACATAACTAAAACAACACATGAATAAGGTCATCGGATTAAAAAAAGACTTCCAACATATATTTCTGGATGGATTTAGTTGAATCAGATTCTAACTTCTCAGATATCTTTCATCATCTTTATTGTTTATCAATATCAAATTACTATAATTTAAGCCTATAAACATCACATGACCACCTCCTCTTATGCTTGTGTATAACTGTTGTTAAAACAAGCAAAACTCACTATATATATACCCAGCAAGCTAGAGTAATCAATGGATGCCAAATCTCCATCTAGTGCCTACTCATCCAATATCCCTAGATTAGTTTCTGGCTTATGGCCTTCATCAGTGAGGAGCCTTGGATCTGAAAGCACTGCATCTAGATCTTAGGATGTAATGCAACCCTCCAGTAACCATCACTGAAAACATTAAGGTGTTTCAGTTTAAGACTCATAGTTTTGTAGTTAAGTGGAGATAAAAGGTGGTTGCTGGAGGGTTGCATTAGATCCTAAGATCGAGATGCAGTGCTCTCAGATCCAAGGCTCCTCACTGATGAAGGCCATAAGCCAGAAATTAGTCAGGGGATATTGAATGAGTAGGCACTAGAAGGGGATTTTATTCACAAGCCTTCTGGTATCCATTGATTACTCTAGCTTGCTGTGTGTGGCAATATATATATATATATAGTGAGTTTTGCCTGTTTTTACTACAATTTAGTGTACAAGTACTAATGTTTCTTGCATTTATCAATTAGGATGTTCTGGTATCCATTGATTACTCTAGCTTGCTGTGTGTGGCAATATATATATATAGTGAGTTTTGCCTGTTTTTACTACATATTTAGACTTGTATAGTATATATGCCTGTTTTTACTACAATTTAGTGTACAAGTACTAATGTTTCTTGCATTTATCAATTAGGATGTTCTCAAATGTGTGAATACAAAAACATTGGTATTTGCACATTAAACTGTAGTAATTTCAATTACATTAATCACCATTTACAAATTATCTTTTAAGCATATTTGATCAACATAAAAATATTGATTTATTATCTTTTTAAGATGTTTAATACTCTTTCATTTTGTATGCATTGCTTTATATTAAATAAGGCAAATAATTGATTAGGCAAAGCACTGTTAAAAGTTATGGAGATTGAATGAAATATTTTAAGAGGTCTATTAAAATATTGAAACACACTTTCATAAAAATGATTTAATCCTACAATGAACTGATTGTTAAACAGTTACATTTTAATTTTTCTTAAAAGTTTTGATAAATACAATGATAAAAATATTATTTAATTAAACTAAATGTAGATAGAGCTTGTTGATAGCATATGGTACAACAATTTTTGTGTTTCCTTTAGAAAAATGAATATTCATGCAGAACATCGATAATTAAACAATTTTAAAACAAAAATATGTGTTATTAAATAATCATTACTGTTGCTAAAGAGACTTCTGATGTTCACACAATAAAAATTACATATGAAAGAAAATAAAAGGAAGATAAATATAACCTAAAAGTAATCATCTTAAAATTAATTTGAAATTTAATTAAATATATTGTAATAGAATTAATTTCTAAACAATTTCAATTAAGAATCTTAATGAAGACAATTTTAATATTTTTATTATTATATCCATATATCTATTCTACACAATTCTTATATCTCTTTAATATTTTCCCCACAACTCAGCCAAAGAGAAAAGAGATATTCCAACAGTTAATCTTTTTTTTATTTAGGTCAATAAATATATAATGTTCTCAGACCTATTTATAGTTTTAATATGTTATATATTAAATTTTATAATATTTTCTTAATTCTAAAACCTTTAAACAAACAACCATAATTGAATTGGCATCAATTTGAGAACGATTTCTTTGCAGTACTTCTATTTTTTTTGCTTCAATCACATCAATTATAATTTTAAGTCTATTACTACAAAAAAAAAATTGACATTTTGTGTTTTATGTACTTAATCTGTATAACTAGCTTAAAGAGTTATTACATTATTTTATGTTTTTTTTTTACATTAAATAAAATTAAAAATGGTTATCAGTAAAAATTTGATTATTGTTTTTTATTTTATTGAAGTTAGAATTTATTTTTTTTACCATTATGCAGTTGGGTCATCTTCTTTTCTAAAAATCAGGCTTACACATTTTTTTTATTTTTTATTATTTTCTATTGGTATTTTGGAAAGTGTGTGCATTGCAGTAATGTAAATGTAAGTATGTATGTGTGTAATGTAGATAGTGAAAACAAATCTCATCATAACATTATGTAGGATTGAAAATATCATAACATTGCTAGAATTTAAAATTAAATAAGCATATTGTCCTGATGGAAATTTGTTGTTTTGCATATCATAACTAGTATGTGTGTGTGCATTAATTCAGTAATAAATATGGAATTTTAGTAATTTGATCATAAAAAAGTAGTATTATTTTTTTGTCATTGTTTTGGAATAGAGATTGTTATCAAAAGTGAATGTTTTCTATTCATTGTATATGGAACTAATTAGTTTTTTTTAGTATTATAATTAATAAAATCGTAAGTTATTTTCAAAGGCATAAATACTAAAATTAATATATTTGAGCATAAAAATAAAAGGAAATTAATCAGTAGTAAGAAATGAGTAAATAGAATGAAGAAGAGTGAAAATAAAATCAATAAACCACATTTACTAAAAATTAAAGCAATTTGAATAATGTCTGGCTGAAAGCTAAATAAGATTGATTTTCAAATGCTATTGTTTGAATTCTAAAGAAACTTCCAATATCTATTTTTTATTCCTGATATCTAATAAATATTAATCTAAAATCAAGACAAACTATTACATACATATATATATATAATTTTCTTATACTGAATGTTTCTTATATATTTAAGTAGAGGGATTTGAACTTAGGATTTTTCAGCCTATTTTCATCCTCCACTCCATCTCAAGCAACAGATGTACATGACCACATGCATGCAAAAAAGATAAATGATCTCCAATATACATATTTTATGCAGAACTAGCACTCATCAATTGACTAGATCATAATCTCCCACATATTTGGTCCAACTGATGAGAGCTGGCTCTGCACAATATATGCACATTGGGGATCATTTATCTGTTCTGCATATATGTGGTTATGTATATCAGTTTCTTGAGATGGAGTGAAGAATATATGTAAACTGAAAAATTCTAAGTTCAAATCCCTCTACTTACACACACACCCATATATCCCATTTAAAACTATCAAATAACTAATACAGATATATGGTGAATGTAAAACTTATATTATTAATATTGATAATATCTAAAAACTTCAACCACATCACATTTTAACAGGAAAAAAACATCTCACAAGGAAAAGACTTCTTTTAAATTATCAAAAAAAAAAAATAATAATTTAATTATTCCATGTTTTTATTATTATTAATCCACTATAAATTTATTTAACTATGTATAAATTTTATTATTTTCTAATATGGTATTTTATAGCAATAATTTTACTAATTAATAAAAAATTTTATGATCAGTCATACATATAATACAGTATTTATGTTAAAAAACAGTATGGATATTTGTCTGACAGATAACAGGTATTATTCATGAATAAATTAGATTTAGATAAGAATTAACAAATCTTTAGAGTATATTTTATAGCTCCTCTAAAAATATTATTGAACTAAGGAGTGTATGCATATATTTACGAAATATGACTGAGATTTTAAAAGATGAGTATATTTCTTTCTTTTTTTAATATAAATTTTTATTAACAAAAAACAAAAATTATATATATATTTACAATAATTATTTACATATTAATTTTAAACAGAGCAAAACTCTCCATACAGTATTGCCACCTGTGCTAAACAGAGTAATCACTGGATGCCAGAAGGCTTGTGCATAAAATCCCTATCTAATGCCTACTCATCCAATATCCCCAGACTAGTTTCTGGCTTGTGGCCCTCATCAGTGAGGAGCTTTGGATCTGAGAGCACTGCATCTAGATCTTAGGATCTAATGCAACTCTCTAGCAACCACCTTTTATCTCTACTTAACTACAAAACTATGAGAATGAAATTGAAAACACAAAAAATATTTTTAATCTAAGCTCAATACTCTGTTTAGCACAGATGGCAATACTGTATGGAAAGTTTTGCTCTGTTTATCAACAATTAATGTGCTAGTATAGAAAATGTGATCATGTGATGCTTAATGATATTAATTTTAAATTACAGATCTTCGTACTTATTCATATATTATTTTATAAGTTTCTTCTTTAATTAAATAATACTTTTTTGATTTTTATATTATTCCATAATTCAAATGGAGACAGACTAGTGCTTGATTAAATATTTTCTGTTAATTTTTGGGGGATGAATCTAATACAATTATTAAAATATTTGTTCCAATCATTGTCAAGTTTTTTAACCAATTATACTTTTTATTATCAAAAATCATTTTACACCCGTATAATTTTTAGAACATGTAGGAAAACCGTCCAGATTTCATTGAGACAAGTTCTTTTCAAAGTGTTTTTTTTATTTCAGTGCTGATTTTTTTTTTTTCATATGTCATAGCATTGGCCGGGACGTAAACCCACAACCATCTGCAACCAACTACTTGCTTTCATGGTGGCTGTGATACCTCTCAGCTAACAATGCAAGACAGTGCTGATTTACTACATTTTTTAAAAAAAAAACAGTACGAAATGATAGATAAACATTTGGAGTTTACCTACTACTGAGATGAATGTAGTCTCAAGTGTGTCCACACTTTGGATAAGCAATGGTATTGTAATGTTCAAGGATGAAATAATAAAATATGCCTTCCTAAGGGAATGTGGTTGAAGGATTCTAGAATTCTATTTTTGATGGCAATCCAATTTATTTTACAGTTGGGTACGCAAATTAAGAGCCATAGAATAGTGAAAAGCAGAACTTGGTTTAGCAGGGAAAAAGTAAAATAGCCCTTAACAAAATCATTGAAATTGATGAGAGTCTTTTGCACAAAAAGAAAAAAACCAAGTGAGATGAATTCTTCTGAAACAGAGAGACTGACAAGTGTTTCATCATGAGAAATTCATGGTAGAAAAATGGAAACTCTGATGGAAGCCATCAAACAAAATAAAGAGGAATTGATCATTTATTTGGACTGTTGGAAAGCCTATAAAACTTCTGAATTATGAACTATCAGTTACTGATCATTTTCATGCAAATCATACTGGACAATATCAAAAAAATTAGTCCCCCATATTGAAAAAATAATAAAAGTATAGTAATTACTTTTTTTGTTTGGTTTTAAAAAAAAATACATTGACTAATTATTAACATTTCTAGTGAACATCCCATTCAGGCATTATATTGCATAATCATGTGTTAAGTAAGTTTCCATTTTGGTAAAAATAAAAAATTTTTCCTTTTAGTCTCCATTTTGAAACAAAATTTAATTCATTTAAAATAAAATAGATAACAGATTAATTGATTTTTTCATCATGGCAATTCCTGTTATATATTATATGATAAATACTGTATGTATATATTTTAAGTGTTTTGTAATTTAATGATTATTTTGTTCATATTTAAAGTAAATTTGGGAATTGCATAAAACTTTTTCAGATTTATTTTTGTATGAAATTTATATTTTTTAGTATTGTTAAACATGTATCTTTTCAGATTTATTTTCATGTGAAATTTATATTTTTACTATGTTAGACATTAATATTTTTAGTATTGTCAGATTTAGACTGGTGCAATTACTGTCATATATTAGAACTGCTATGTCTTTTCACATACGTATTCAGACTGCTGGTAACTTTATAAATCTAGTGAAAGTATCATGTACACATGGTCTGTTTTGACAAATTTATCATTTTAAGTTTGTACAAGATACAAGAGTACATGTTATCATATCATATCACAAGATTAGAAAGTTATCAACCAATTGATATAAATGTGAAAAGGTGTAGCAAGTCTATATTATCACTCCAATCTTTTTCAATGCTGTATATTTATATCTTTAATCTTATATTTCTAATTTAACTTCATTCTTTTTTAAGTTTATTTCTCTAAACTCTCTAGTGATTTTTCCTATTTTATTAACTATCCAAGTCTCTGCTGTATTTATCTTCAATGAAATGCAGGATTGCTTCCCATTCTTATTAAATGATTATTTAATCAGTCTAAGTCTCATTCTTATTTTTATTGTTGTTTCTTTCCACTATCAGTTAATTTTAATTTTTATCCTTTAATCTTTTTATTAACTGTTTGTATTTTTATTTGCATTTATTTTTATTTAACAAATTTAACCAAATTTGTAGTTACCCAAACTATCATATATGCAGAAGAAACTTTAGTCAATAATTCTAAAGTGCTTGAATATGCAATATTGTAACAGTATATAATATGCCATTACATTTATTTAAGATTAAAATAAAAACTTAAGTTCGTAAATAAAAACTAAAAGCTAAAAAATTAAAGAGTTGTTAAACGTATATATTTTCGCACAGATGCAAATCTTTAAAAGTATTTATTTATTTTTTTTTAAAAAAAAGTATTTGAACGTACTTTTTTACAAAAAAAAGTACAAGATCTAAAGATAAAATATTTTTGTAAATGGAAATGATTGTTTTATAAATTAAATGAAAAGCAAAGTAGCCCTTGGGGCTCTTATATAAAAAAGTCAGATGAAAGATATAGATAAGAGAACAAAAAAAATTAGATGTCCAATAAAAGAGCAATGAACGCTTGGACCGTAATGAAAATTTGGAACAGAAAACCATTGTTTAGTGAATCTGGATGATTGGTATAAAAGAAAAAAATATTCAAATCAAAACAGTTCCAGCTTGATTTTGTGAGAAGGGCAATACTTGTCACCTTCTCTCACTTATTTCAAATGAAATGACTGTTGAATTATGAATGGTACTGTTACAGACCCGAATCACATAGGTTCTGCAATAAAATAGTACCAGGATTGAAGCAGCTAAGGCCACCTCCAGAACAATAGACCGGTCTTCAAATAAAGACTTCATGGGAATTGACACCAGAAACTGGGACTCTTCTACTATGTAAGATATGAACTGAAATTTTTTTTAAAAATAATAATAATAATAATAATAATTAAGAACTTTCAAGATTTGACAAGCTAAACCTAATTTTTAAAATGACCTTTAATCTGACTTTTCAAATCAATTATTAATGTTTAATTTTTATACATTTGAGTTTGCTAAGTTTAATTATTTCCATTTTTTTTATTAATATTTATTGAATAAATTATATAAGTGTTAAATTTAAGTCAGGCATGAATGGTTGCATAGATTTATTAAGTTAATTAAGGGAGAATTAATCTTAGATCATTTGTTTTGTAGTTGAATTGGGTTAATCAATTGGCTATATTGGTATAATTAGTAAATGTAGCATGAGACTCACTATGTGCAGGATCCTATTATATGCCACACTTGGGCAAAATAGGTCCCATATCTCATTGATCATCAGAAGCAGATGGTATTCCCTGCTCCTTGGATAACTCCTTTTAGCCTATGGAATGGGATAGTAAGATGGTGCTAAATGTGTGTGTATATGTGTGTATATACAAAATACGTTTAACTAGAAATAAAAATAAATGTAAAACTAACGGATTGCTAATATTCTATTGTAAATAATTAAATGATATATAAATGCTAAACTAAAAAGTAATTTATCAAGAAGGATTAGATAATGTGAACAAAGCATTGCTTAAATAGACAATGCTAAAGGCATGGCATTATCTAATCAGGGATTGTATAGGAACTAAAGAGATGACCACCATGTGGACAGCAGATGGCCAATGAAGGGAGGCTACTCCAAAATCAAGGCATGACAAGTTATGGATCTAATATTGAACTGAGCAAGGACACTTGCTAAGTGAAGCTCTTGAAAGAAAGATGTGCCATTTCCTCAGGTGCTCCAGTCAGCTCCTTTCTTCACTTAGCCTTGCAGAAAGGTTTACAGAAAGGTTTACCTCCGCTGTGCCAAAGTAAAGGTCGTATCAATCTCTTTATTATTTTTCTATGCCTTTGGGCCCCTTATTTATATATAATAATAGTGTGTGTATATTAGTCATACTTGGTATATATTAATAGTGATTAACTCATATATAATCCTGTAAATAAATCTTCATTATTTAAACCTACTTGCTGGGCTGCCTCATTAATTTTATATATATATATATATATATAAAATTAATGAGATATTGTGTTATTGATATTTGCAATCCAGTGAGCAATAGAGTGCCGCTGGACACTGAATTGGCGCAGTTACAGTTGATTATGAACCTCAACAGTCTAATTCTCAGTAATAACAATCAACACATTGACAGCCGAATACATTGGCATCTAATTATTTGATTTTCATGAGAAGATAAAACTACTAAGAAATATATTTTTATATTTTTGTTAAATTGACTAAGTATCATAATGCAGTTGGCAATATCCGAATTTGATGTCAGAGAGGCAAGTGAGTGCCTCCTGTATGTCCAACAAATTGAAAAACTGTTAATTATTAACAGAGTAAAGAACAATAAAAGCAAAACAGCGACCTTATTGTGTTTCACTGGAAAAGGAATAATCCAGATTGCAAATAGGCTCTGTGAACCTAAAACCCTGGTAGAATTAACATTTGAACAGGTCAAAGATCATATGACTGACTATTTTAATCCTCATGAGTCTAGACACATTGCCAGACTCCACTTTAGAAATCGCTGCCAAGGCAAGAATGAGCCGACACAGGATTATGATACTGCCCTGCAGGAACTCACAAAAAACTGCATCTATGATTCATATCTGGAGGAAGCCCTCCTTGAACAATTTTTATGTGGAATGAGCAGTGGCAGTCTAAGACAGCAGTTATTGGCAGATACAGATATTAACTATAAAGTAGCTATCAAACGTGGTATAGCTCACAAACTTGTGTTGCAGCAATCAAATGAATTTGTGGCCATGAAATAGTGGACAATGATCCTTATGAAGTGCACTAAGTCAACAAACCAGATAGAGGGTGCCTGATCAAAGTGGAACAGCAGACATTAAAAAAAGTCGAATTAAGTGCTTTTGTTGTGGAAAACACTGTAAACACTGCAATAAATTCAGCCACTTGGAAAAAATGTGCAGAAATAAAAAATTTGATAATTATACAAAGAATAACAGCCAAGAGAGCATTACAAAAAACATAAATAAGAGGAGTTTTCAGCAATTAATAATGTGTCTTTGGACCAATCACAGAAATTTGAAATAACTGCCAAAATTTATGGAAAACCCCTATCGATGGAAATTGACAGTGGTAGTGGGGTGTCTTTACTTTCCATTAAAGATTGGAAAACCATTGTGGCAGATATGAGACAGCCACCTAGACTTATGCATACAAATCTGAAAGCTCAAGATGGCAATGGTAATGCTATAAAAATTAAAGGAGTAATTCAGGCTCCAATTACTTCAAATAATGTGAAAAAAATAGTTACATTGCCATTATATATAGTACACACCCCTATAAATCCTCTTATTGTACCATGATTGGTTTCAGCAACTGGGAATAAAAATTGCTTGGATCAAAAATATTGACATTGAAAAAAACATCAGACAGCATTTTCCTAAACTTTTTGATTGGAGAACTGGGAACGATAAAAACGAAACCAGTTTCATTAGAATTATCGCCCGAAGCAGTGCCTATAATTTATAGACCGCGAAAGATTCCATATGCACAGAAAGAAAAAATAGCAGAGAATAAAGCAATTAGTTAAAGATGGCATGCTTGAAGCAACAGAAGAAGCCGAGTGGGCTACCCCACTGGTTGTAATAACCAAGCCAAATGGACAAATACGTTTGTGCAGCGATTACCGTGTATCAGTCAATAAAGCATTAAACAAACATGCATACCCCATTCCTAATTCAAGAGAAATCATAGTGTCACTCCAAAAGTCTAAATATTTTTCAAAATTAGACCTTAACTCGGCCTTCCACCAAATCCCGGTGACCAACAAAGCTGCAAACATTCTAACACTTACTACACACATAGGTTTATTTAGATGCAAACATCTACCATACGGAATAGCTTCAGCACCAAGTATATTCCAAGCAAAAGTGTCAACTCTTCTAAACAGACTCCTACTTTGATGATATATTGATCACTGCTAATTCAGAAAATGAATTGAGCAGTCATATCTCAAAAGTTTGCCAAAGACTGGAGGAATTTGGAGCAAAATTAAATGCAAAAAAATGTATTTGGAAGGTTACTGAAATAAAATTCCTGGGTCACATAGTGTCAAACTCAAGGAATAAGCCTTTCCCCTGAAAAAGTCAAAGCAGTATATGACGCCAGAAGACCGAATAATGTAAAACAACTACAGACCTTTTTGGACCTGGTGAACTATTTTGAAAATTTCCTGAATGGTAAAGCACACATAGCGATGCCACTGTACGATTTATTAAAGAAAACCAGAAATGAAATTGGGAAGTAGCACAAGAGCAAGCATTTCTCCATATCAAAGCCCTTCTCACATCAAATAAACTACTGGTTCATTATGACAGCGAGCGTGAGGTAACTGTGACAACTGATGCATCAGAAAATGGTGTGGGGGCAGGGATATGCCATCCATCCCACTCCGAAAAATGTCCTATAGCATACGCATCGCACACCTTGTCCAAGGCAGAAAAGAACTACACCAGCTAGACAAGGAAGCCCTCACCATAGTGTTCAGAATTTGTGAATTCCACCAATATCTATCTATATGGACATTCTTTCCAATTAATAACCGACCAATATCTATCTATATGGACATTCTTTCCAATTAATAACCGACCATAAGCCACTCTTGGGAATTCTAGGCACAAAACAGATGCCTGAAAATTTAAGCCCTCGTATGTTGAGATGGCTTAACATACTCGCAGGTTACAATTATAAACTCGAATACAAAAAAGGCATGAAAATCGGTCATGCCGACCCATTATTGTGAATGCCAGATCAGCTCGAGAAAGAAGTAAACGATGTAGAAATTAACTGTATTGATGCACTAAACAGCCAGACACTTAACAGCACAAAGGTAGCCACATGGACCAGAGAAGATGCTGCCTACAGATGGATCATGGAAAAAATCAGCAAAGGTTGGCCAAAACAAAGACCATCTTTCTTGCACATAGAGCTATGGAAATCTCAAGAACAACTGTCCATTTGCAAAGAGTGTATACTCAGAGGTGACCAAGTACTAATCCCCACAAGAGGCAGGTCACAAATACTTAATTTATTGCACAAAGGGCATTCAAGCATTGTAAGGGTGAAAGTGTTTGCTAGTAGTTATGTCTGATGGCCGAAAATTAACCGTGACATAGAACAATGCATAAAAAACCGCACAAACTGCCAGTCATGTGCAAAGGACCCTCGGCCAAATTTAAGTCCTGGCAAGAAGCAGACAAGCCATGGCGGAGAATTCATATAGATCACTGCGGTCCTATTCAAGGACAATTATTTCTAGTAGCAGTGGATGCCTATTCAGGATGGGCCAAATATAAAATAGTTAAAAACACAGGTTCAGATGAAGCCATCAACAAACTGTTGGAAATGTTTGCATACCACAGTCTCCCAGAAACCCTAGTATCTGACAATGGCACAGGTTTTACATCAGAAAAGTTCGTTTACTCGATGCACAAATGGGGAATAAACTACATATTTACTCTACCTTACCACTCCCAATCAAATGGACTGGCTGAAAAAATTGTACAGAATTTAAAATCTGCCATCAATAAAATGGGAAAACAAAGTCTGCATGAAGCAGTCTTTAACGCGCTTCTTTATCAACACTTTATGCCTACAGCTAAGTCGGGTAAATCACCCACACAGAAATATCTAGGTCGTAGACTGTGAACAAAACTTGACAAAATTATACCAATGAAGAATGCCAAAGTACCTTCAGGCAGAAACTATAAATTCTCACCACAAGACCGCATATGGGTTAGAAATAATCAGGATAGATTCTGTATTAAAGCGGAAATTGTGCAACATTTAAGTAAGCAAGTGGTTGCTGTATGAATGGAGAATGGAAGAGAGTTATGCAAACACATAAATCAATTGCATAAGCATGAAAGCTTACACCAAAGCCCACAGCCATTTCCAAGAAAAGATGACCCTCCAGACATGAAATTGGACATCCCACAACGTTCTAAGAAGGAAAGTAAAAATTCCCTCCCACCTCAGTGATTACGTGCTAAGTTCAGAGAAAACTAAAACACTATCTCTGAACTTAGAGGAGGTATGCTAAATGCATGTGTATATGCATGTATATACAAAATATGTTTAACTAGTAATAAAAATAAATGTAAAAGTAACAGATTGCTAATATTGTATTGTAAATAATTAAATGATATATTAATGCTAAACTAAAAAGTAATTTATCAAGAAGGATTAGATAATGTAAACAAAGCCATTGCTTAAAAAAGACAATGCTAAAGGCATGGCATTATCTAATCAGGGATTGTATAGGAACTAAAGAGATGTACCACCACATGGACAGCAGATGGCCAATGAAGGGGGCTACTCCAAAATCAAGGTGTGACAAGTAATGGATCTAAAATTAAAATGAGTGAGGACACTTGCTAAGTGAAGCTCTTGAAAGATAGATGTGTCATTTCCTCGGGTGCTCCAGTCAACTCCTTTCTTCACTTAGCCTTGTGGAGAGATTTATCTCTGGACATGCCAAAGTAAACCTAGGGAACTATAACAGGTCGTATCGATCTCTTTATTATTTTGCTATGCCTTCGGGCCCTTATATTAGTCATACTTGATATATATTAATAGTGATTAACTCATATATAATCCTGTAAATAAATCTTCGTTATTTAAACCTACTTCCCAGGCTGCCTCATTAATTATTATATATATATATTGTGTTATTGATATTTGCAATCCAGCAAGCAATAGAGTGCCACTGGACACTGAAATAGAAAACACAGTCTCTTCCTATGGAATTTTTTTTATTGTTCTTCTTGCCAGACAGATGTAGTATTTCTGTACTGGACAAGAGTCAATGTCTTCTATAACCATGCTGTTCAGATGTACATTCCTGACAGTATGGTATTTCTGCTATTGTATTCATGCTGCATTGAATACATCGATGTATCAGATGGATTGACATTGGTTTGACTGTGAACATTTGGCCTAAGGTTAAATAAGGGATATAATTTTTTTTTTCAAATGCAATCTATGTAGTTTATTCATACTCAACACTCTTAAAAATATTATTAAATTCATCTGTGCGGATTGTTTAAAATAAAAATTTAAATTTAAAAATTAATAACGAACCTAAATAATAAATTGTATTTCTCAATTTTATTTATGTGTGCGTATTGTGTGTTAATTACTGGCAGTGGCTTCTTTTATTTTTTTTTTTAATATTGAAAATATTTTTAAATAAGAATTTATATTTTATAAATCTCTGCATCTCACTAAGCTAGTGGCATGGGCTGATGGGTGGAATAAACCATATATATGTAAAAGTTAGATCTTAACAGCATGTATCTGCCTACTCTATAAATTTTCCAGGTTCAAATGGCCTGGTGACACCCTGTATGGCAGATACGATAAGACTGGAAACTTCCACTACACCCCGATTGTTATAATATAGATTGATAAGATTATTGTATTAATCAAATTATTAAACATCACATGATCACAATTTCTTATGCCTACACAAACCTTTCTGCATATATTGATTACTCTGGCACACATTGGATGACATTACTATATGGAGAGTTTTGCTTCTGTTATTGATCAAATTACTATGCTAAAGCTAGGTAATTAATCAATATGTCTGTATTAAGTTTTCTGCTCTAAGGAAGGGGAGATATCTAGGTAATAAAGTATTAAGATCACAAGATAGCATTTATAAACTGCCATCAGTAATCTCTAATCACTTGTCACTTCTAACACAATATATACTAATATTTATATATGTAGAACATTATCATATGTTTTGAAGTGGGGTTTTTTTAAGCTGGTCATGTATATTTATATCATTTGTAAACTTAGATATACAAAAGTGGTAATAAAAATAAATTTTATATAGATAAAAACGGCTTATAATACATGTCTTTTCTACATCAGAATTTAAGAAGTCTATCCTATTAGGCAGTATTAGTTTATATATATTTAATAAATAAATAAAAACATGATGTAGACTATTAAATATAATATGTACTTTATTATAAATCCGATAATTCGGGTATATTAAAAAATAGTCAAAAAAGTTTCTTGGTTAAATCTAGAAAATAATGGATAGATTCTGCTCATGGGAAATAAATTTTGCTTATTAATAATACTAATAAAAAAAAAATCAAATTCTTTCCCAGTATACGTTTATAGCAAATATTTGTTTATGCATCCATTATTTCCACACAGATTTACACATAATAAAGAAAATAAATGAATAGTGAAACAATAGTTTAACAAAAATACAAAAACACACTTTTTTGATAACAAAAGTAAAAAGTAAACATGATATAGCACGATAAATACACAGTTGCGAATCTATTTTTTGATATAAAAAATAACTTGAGAAAATCACAAAAGAATTAATTTGATTTTGCACCTGTTTTTCCAATAAACGTATGCAAGTTAGAAATCGTTTTTCTAATGTAACAGCTGTACAATTATTATCGATTGTTTAAAATATTTGATCAACTATTTTATCAATAAACTAATATAATATTTGCTGCAAAAAAATATTGAAGATGATTTTTAATAAATAAAAATAATAGTAAAAAAAATTTTTATAAGTAATAAACAGATGAATCACATCTACTAAACCTCTCAATTCCATAATCGTTCTACAAATAAACGAAGAAAAAAATCTTTATAATAATTTAAATGAAATCTATATATTTATTACTATATATATATTGGTCAAAGTTTTTAAAAAATCACAACTACGTAGATGTTAATGTTACATAAAAAAATCCAGTGATGTCTTGGCTAAGTCTTAATTATAGGGAAATTCCGCGAGTAAGACCGGCATAAGAATAAACGAAAAAAAAAAGTCAAATGCATTCCCAACATGATTGCATTTATATTTTTGTCAAATAACTCTTAACTCTCTACTTTCTATTATATATGTAAAAAAAAAAAAAATAAGCAGTAGGAAAATGTTTTTAAAATAACAATAACTGTAAAATTAATTATTTAGAGACAATATAAACATTTTAAAATAATTAAATATTATTTTTAATATAAAAAATTGTCCTTTTCATTAAAAAAAAGTTAATTTCATTTCACACCGACTCTTTGGTTTAAGATACTCTAGTTCAGTGGTGATCAACACATGTGTCGCAACCATTAAGGGGTCATGAAAAAATTGTTGGAGGTCACATAATTTTTAAGAAATTTTCTTAAGTTTTGGATAATAAGTTGTTTTTTTTTTTAAAAAATAATTTTTAAAAGTAAAAAAAAAAAAAAATCTATCAAAAAAAAATAAAAATAGATAAAAATCACATGAAAATAAATTATTTTTTATATACATATGATTTATTTACAAAATTTCATTTTAAATGGTGAGTGCTTAAGTTTAAAATATTAGGAAATATAAATTAATTCATTATTAATTAAAACTACTATCATTTTATTATGAATATCCTTACATACTTGTACTTATAATTTAGTATAAGAACAAATAATGGGTCACATCTGAGAAAGGGATGAAAGGATAAAACGGCTGCATCCCATTGCTCTAGTTATCAGTAATATGAGATGGAATAAATTAACTGTTTATAATAGGGGTGCGAAAATCGTAGGTCGAGACTCCTCAGGAGGTCACAAAATTTTCAAGGAACCCACTTAAGTTTAGTATAATAATAACTTTTTTTAAAAAAATAATTTAATTTTTTAGAATAGATAAAAATCATATAAAAATAAATTGTTTTGTATATATCAGTATTATTTTTTTTTAAAAGTGTCATAGCATCGGCCGGAATGTGAACCCGCAACCCAGGCAACTGCCTGCAAGTGCAAGGCAATCGCGCTAACCTCTTGACCACCAATGCAAGACATATCAGTATTATTATTTTATAAATATATGATTTTTTTCAAAATTTTCATTTCAAATTATATGTGCTTAATACTAAAATATTAGGAAATATAAATTTATATATTAATTAAAACTACTATCGTTTTACTAATAATATCTTTATATATTCATATTTATAATTCAGGCATGGTAAAAATAAAGAATGGGTCATGTCAAATTTCATCTGCTTCACAAGTGAAAAAATGTTATTCACACCACAAATTTGTAATATTTAATCAACCATGTTTCCATGATGCTCATTGATCTGATCAGGTATAATATTCACGAGAAAAAAACTTTAAATCAAGGTACCAATTTCGAATAATAATATCAATAGTAAAATAAATGAAATGTAATAAAAGAAATAATATATACCTTTACCCTCCTTAGCGATGGCAATTGGTTCTCCAAAACTCATCGTATTTATAAGACACGTATTTATAATGGGAGTCTATGAGAAAAAAATTTGTTGGTTCCTAAAGCTAAAAAAATACACTAATTTAGGAATAAAGTACATATTAAAAAAATATTCATTAACACTTATTTTAAATGCAATCTGTTTTTCTTTTGAAATTCTTTTCTAATTCAACATTGGCTTTTAAAATGTTGTTTTTCTTTTGATTTGAAACCATTTGGATATAAACATTTTTTTTTATAATATATTGGTAATATATTTAACGAAGTTACAAAATCAATAAATATTTTTACATAATACTGTACATATTTATATATTGTACTATTTCATCATCTAATATAAGTGTTGAATGTCTTTAGAAAAAATAAACTTTATTTAAATAATCCAAGTACTGTACATTATATTTAAATAAATTTTTATTTTTCTAAAGACATTCAACACTTATATATACAGTATATAGTATTATAGATTCATTAATTATATATATTTTAAGACATTATATTTAAATAAAGTTTAATTTTTCTGAAGACATTCAGCACTTATATGTACAGCATATAGTATTATAGATTCATTAATTATATATATTATAAGTTTATACGTTCTAAATTTAAAAAAAAAAAAAAATTCCCGATCATTATAGTGAATAATCGATTGTAAATCAAAGTAATGTGTACAAATTGATGATGATATCTATTGTGAAATATCGCTAAGTAGCCAATCACTAAATGAGGTTTAAGTGTATTACAAAATTTGTAATAACAAAAAAGTTTTATTAATAAAATGTAAATATTTTATTACATCAAGAATACTAAACAAAAAAAAAAAATTAGACATTATAACATTATTAAGAAATATAGTTTATCTAAACCTTAAACGATGGTAATCACTAAATATAAATACAACTGATTTACATCATTTACAAAATTCCAAAGTAAAATCTTAATGAACGATTCACTAAATTGGGTGAGCTGCTTGTATCTATTGGAGTTGTTAGAAAATAAGGCTTAGTTTATAAATTGTTACTAACATAAATTGTGTTTTGTAATAATATTCTTGCTTTATGCATTGTGATGTAATAAATAGTTGATCAGTTTTATATATTTTTTTCAACATCCCTCCCCCCCCCCCCATCACCGTATTTTATATAGCTAGCCAATAGCCTTTTCCACAATTTCCTTTGCATTTCTTTTGGGGCTAACATTCTGTTTGTTTGAATAATAGTTACATTTTAAATCTAAATATAACTATTACTAAAACAATTATTAAAATAATTTTGAATAAAACTACTAGTCAATGTAAAATATTGAAAAAAAAATAAAAAGTATTGAAAAAGATTTGTAAAATTGGTCATCTTTTTAATATTACAATATAATGTTAATAACTTTGCATGTCCAAAACTAAAAAGGAATCATAAAAATTTTAATCAAAAATTGATATATATCTATATATATATATATATATTGTAACAGTCAGAATCGTCTATCTCGCTAACTGCAGAATTTCAAACCCCACTCACGAAACTGAACACTCTAGGAGAGGTTGCCTTCTAGATATACTAAGTTCAAATCTAAAGTCCAAATTTCACAGTGCCACCTACATGATAACGCATCTGATGCTACTACTAGTACAACCTTTTACCAGTGCCTGGTGGTCAGGGAGAAACAAAAAGACTCTATACTAAGATAAGTTTGGGCTGCTAATTAACATCTATGGATGTACAAAAGAAATGTGGAAAATAGATATATAGACCGAGACAGTGATAGGAATCAACAAAATAAAAGATCAAAAATAGTTTTAAATGATTTCAAAATTTATTTATATAGAAATATATAATAACGCCACTGTCTGCTTATATGAGACAGGGCCGCTTACTAAATAATTGTTGGCATTACATTACAATAAATGACAAAAGGTTTTAAAGCAAAACTATATGTTCTATCCCTCGGGCTAATAGTATTACGATAATATGCTTAAAGAGATGGGAACATGTGCAAGGTGCTTTGAGTAATTATAAAAGTTTAATAAAATACTTGAAAATTAAGTGTTATAAAATATTTATTGATTTTGAAAATAGCATGGACAAAAGCTTACTAAGCAATAAAGTGGGGATGTGATCAAGGCATTTATTTGATAATAATAATTAAAGCAGATGGGAGGTCAGTATTGCTAATAATGAATTTATTAAAGTTGAAGGGTGTGACATGTTTAAGTCACGGATGCTTTGTAAAAATAAATGTATAAATAAAACAATAGTGAAATATTTGGAATGACTATGGAGGGCATCTCACCGCTGACCCATAGGAATGTGGTGCCATGGACAGGCAAAACTTAGTGACTGGGTGATGACTGCATCTAATTCCCAGGTGTGACATTTGAGTACACATTCTGCCTGGGAAATGCAGGAAATGAAAAGAGAGCGGACTTGGCCATTTAAAATCCTTGGAAAGAAAACAAAGTGGTCTCAACAACCAATTCATTTACCAGTAATACTAGACTACCGTATATAAAACATACTAAATGAGTTTTACTTGGATTAAGAGAAATACCCAATCAAATTCCCAGAAATTCATTTAAAAGGTCCACACATTCTCGACATCAATGATGAACTTTGTAATTAAAGTAGTACACAGTATTTAAAATAGAAAAATGCATGCTTGTGGGTTTGAAAAGTAAGCATAGGTTTATGTACACAATCATGCATTTGGGGACACATTTAATCATTGACCTCGCACATACTCTCATATTAGGTTAAAATCAATAACATGTAGATTTTAAACTATGTGATTATTATATATACTAAAGAAGATTAGAATCACCCTCGAACGAGTGATTTGCAAGTTAATAAAATTGGGAATTATTATAAATTTAAAAATATGCCTTAATAGCGGCGTCTTACTTTCAACAAAGGGAATAATTCACTCGGTCAAAGACGATTCTGACACATTATCATAATAAAATAAAAAAAGCTTAATAAATAGAAAATATTAACCCAAGGATAGAGCAAAACTGTTGATTATATTTGAACATGTTAACCTTTTAACCACTAATTATATTATTGGTTGTATGAAGTAAAAATCAAAGCTTTTAATTGGCCAACTCACAAACTGAAGACAAAGCCAATTGTTAAAATATATTCACTTATAATATTAAATTCCCTTCAGATTCATTTATAAAAAGTATATTAATAATTTCTCAGGTTATGAACATGAACGAAAGTTCTTTCAAAAATAAATTGCTATTTATTTATTATAAAATATTCAATTTCAGCAAATTTAAAAGCTAACAGACAAACAAAGAAGTGCTGACATGTTTCATTTTTACGTTATAGAAAAGTAAATTTTCTTTTTGCTAAATCTTAAATATTTTTACTAAAATCTTCAATATTTTTCGAAAATAATTTTGTTTTTTTTAGTATATTTTGTGAAAATGATTTTAATTTCTCAGAATATACTTTTTTTAAACCTTAAATCATATTCGAAATAAAAATCTCAACATTTTTCTTTATTTTCTTTGATCAGGTGATTTTTTTGTTTTTTTCAGCCAATCAGAATGTCTTTGTCGGCTGAGAGCCAGCTGAGAGCCAGTCACCAACAAGCTTATTTGTTTGTTTAGCTTTAAATGCCATTTTATTGATTTTTTTACTTGTAAAATAATTCAGAAGAGGGCACCATCTTACAGAACTTTTAAAAACCTAATCAATAACTGTCAAACGAATATCCTAGCATTAAAAATAACGGAATTAGAGTGATGTCAACTGTCAATGAGAGGTCTCGTAAGAGGTGGGAAAAGGGTTAAAGAAGTACATAATAAGTCAAGTGAAATAAAAGAAAAACAATTTAAAATAGCTATAGCATGTTAGTGAGGAATCACAAGAGCTCTTGGGTTAATTTGGGGTTACCTCTGGAGAAGCATTTGCAGGTAGATTGATGGTCGGCAGGTTTTATCAATTCAGCAGCAAAATCTGAAATTGTTCATATTTTTGGCAGCAGCAGAAGTTCTGAGGTTCCTTACATGATAGCTTCCGATGGTCTAGAGCAGCAGTCGGCCATTCCTGAGGGAAATAGCCTCCGCCGGCTCTACTCTGTCATGTCACGGTTAAACATGGTAAATTAATTTGGAGATGAAAACTCAGCTTCAAATATAAGTTCACAGGCACGTAGCTAAAATCTCAGGAAAAATATATTTTGAAGAATATTTTACTAGAATATCACTCGAATCATTTCATTAGCAACACCAGAATAATTTTGGTTAGAAACATTTCATCAGCAAAAACTAGAATAATTTTTGGTTAGAATCATTTCATCAGCAAATGACCAGAATGGAGAACAAAAGAAAACCTTCCTTTTTATAGTGGAAATAAACAATAGAACTGCCCTGGAGCATTACAAAAATATATCAGACTTATCAGCTGTAATTAAATCTATCCGAATGTCTAACGAAATTTAACAAAATTTTAATTAATTTCTATTGTTAATTTCCTTGTCAACATTCAAATTACAAACTAGATTTAATTAAAAATTACTTTTTACTAATTAAAGAAAACCTTAAGTGGACATCTGCTGTATTTTTAGATAAGCTTCTATAACATTAAATAATTAAACTATTGTCCCTCATGTATTTTAACAGAAATATTTGGAATGACTTTTATTAAATTAAAAGAAAATTATTTTACTTTTTAAATTGCAATATTTGAATCTATTTACTAAATGAATATGAATTTTATTTTAAATCAATATATTACGACAGTAATATATTTTTGTAAATAGATTCAAACAAAATAACTTTAATTAACAATTTATAATTTTGATATGTTTTAAAATGCATATCATAGTGTGTGTGCACTTATGACTTATATAACCTACTTTTAAATAAATCTAAATTATGTGAATATATACATAATCCATAATATTTTATTTATTTGGGTATGAGTTATACTTATATATATATATAATATGAGTGTTGTACTCGTGGTTTAAAATCAGGCAGGATTTTCGGTATATAAGCATATTGCAGACACACTATGATAGATTGGGGTTCAAACTAAGGTATGAGGGTAGGAAATAGGTGAGAAAAGATAAAACGAAGATCTGCAAAGCAGACCTTACTGTTTCAATATAAACTATTGATATTCCAATTATCTGTAAATACTGACCTTTTCAGATATTTTTAAATTAAAAAATTCATAGTAGTATGGCAGAATTTATATTATTAAAAAAAATCATATGCTAATATGAGTTATGATAACAATCAAACAGTAAACTAAAGCAGTGGAACAATTATACTTTTTTGAGAGAAACACACCAATAACTTTCAATGAATATGAGAGAGAATTAATAAAGAATTTATTGCCAGCTATTTAAGTAAAAAGTTTAAACCTTTCTGCTAAGAATGTCATATCTTATATCATGTAATCTTTATAACAATTTAGTATTGATTATGATAAAATATTTTTTCTGTTAAATAGAATAGGAATAATGCAGAAGCACTGAAAACTTCCAGCAAGCTATATGTACACTAACTGTCAATAAACATAAATGTAGAAAGAGCTCACCTACACTTTAGCTTTGATTGTAGATACACATATCATTTATTGACATACTTATACATAGAGCATTATTTATATATACTAATGTAATTTTAATACAACTATAAGATATTTTGAAATTACTATAACTAATCAGAGAGAGAAAGGCTAAGCGTCATATATAACAACTTCTTAAATTAATCTTTAGTTAATAGATGTAAATGTTGTTATTGAATTTTTGTACTTTTCCTCTGATTAGTTATCATGATTTGAACATAGCTTACAGTTGTTTTGAAATTACATTAGTATATATAAATAAAGCTCTCTATGTAAGTATGTCAGTAAATGATATGCTTATATATGCAAAACTAAAGTGTAAGTGGACTCATTTTACATTTACAATTACTGACAGTTCGTGTTTATACAACTCATTGGAAGTTTTCAGTGCTTCCGCATTATTTCATATATTTCAGGTTATTAAAAAGTTATATTTATGGAATGGTAACATAAATTTACATTGTGCTTTTGAATCTAAGATTTATTGTTTAAATATGAAACCAAAATTGTAAATGTATTAAGATTAAGAAATCATTAAATGATCCAAGTTTATTAATGAGACAATGAAAAAAGAAAAAATAATCATAATTAATAAAAACATAAATGAAGTAATTGTTATTAAAACAATAAAAAGCTGTTAAACCTAATGTATGATAGTAATAAATGTATATAGATTGAAATCTTACTATTGGAATCTTTAATGCATATATTGATAAGAACAATAAATTTTGAATCCGAATTATTAGAAATAACTCAAATGATCCGCTGTTATTGAATTTTTGCACTTTTTATAAACACTTAGACAAAATCTTTAAAAAAAAAAATTGCTGCAGAAAAAGTTAAAATGCAATATATTAAAATACAAATAAATAGAATAATGTATCAGCATGTTCTCCATGTAAATGTGTTTGTGGTCTCTAGTTTGGTTTATATAATCATAGCAAAGTTCATTTCTTTTGCAATATTATTACTGATATAAAAAGAAAAACTTGTTTCTATTGTTATGTTTATCTTTAAAGCTTTTTTTTTTGGACTTGGAATGGCCATATATTGATAATACACATATATGTTGATATGAAGATTTTCACACATACACGGATAAATCCGTAAAATACATAATTTAATATCCATATATGTGTATGAATTACATTCGAATTTTTAAATATTTTATTGATAGATTTTATAATATCAAAAAGTTTTGTATGTCTTAATAAGTTAATTAAATAATATAATTAAAGGGGATTTGAACCCAGACCTTCTAACTCTCTTCAGTCATTCACAATATCTAATATAACCGATACACATGACCATATACATGTGAAAAAAATAAATGATCTCTAATATATATATATATGTTTTTCATGATGAACCAACACTCATCAGTTGGTCTGAATCATCATCTTTCACACATATATATAATTAGTGCACAAAATATATATATTGGAGATCAATTATCTTTTTCGCATGTGTGTGGGCATATGTATCAGTTGTATAAGATGGAGTGGATAACTAAAATAAGCTTAAAGTCTGGGTTCAAATCCCCTCTAATTACATCTAGCTTAAAGTATATGTATATATATATTGTAACCTTATATTTTACTAGGGGAATTAATAAACATAGCTATAATCTGAGAAAAAAATTATTCGCTTTCTTTTCATGTTAAATTAAATAAATCAATCACAATTATTGGTAAAATGGCTGGTGATTTGATTAAAAGTGAATTTAAAGTCTCTTATAGTACTACCAATTATAATAGATTAGTAGAAAATTATCCAGAATGTCTTCTGAACAGACTTTATTAACCAACGCATAGCAAAAATGCATGCATCT
This sequence comes from Epiperipatus broadwayi, assembly GCA_028023455.1. Classification (NCBI taxonomy): domain Eukaryota; kingdom Metazoa; phylum Onychophora; class Udeonychophora; order Euonychophora; family Peripatidae; genus Epiperipatus; species Epiperipatus broadwayi. The sequence goes on along the minus strand of JAQFVV010000035.1, from coordinate 9,027,667 downwards.
TGGGGTTTGTTTTTTTTTGCCTTTTTCAAAATGCGCAATTGATTTATATATATATATGTATAAAAAACACACACACACACAATTGATAATATACAAGGTGGGATGCACTGGAGATAATACAATAAAACAATATTTGAAGAATTAATCTAATATTTATATTATGAGAATTGAACAATCAATATTATACTTAACTAGAACAGTAAAGTTTAACATTCCTTGTGAAAGTATATGTGTGCATGCATGAATTTTTTTACGTTAAAATATATAGACAATTTACAAAGCTGTCAATGTAAAATAATTAAATGGAATTTATTTTATTGATTATTAAAATTCAGCTAATGGATTATTTATTAAATGAATTTATCAATAAAATTTTGAGAACTTTAAGATTCTAATTGTTATTGTATAATACTCTGATGTTATAAATTTGTTATATGCAAGATAAACACTTACATATTTGTACAGTAATAATTTAAATCAAGATATAACATTAAATTTTTAATATTCAGGTTTATTTTAAAAATAATGTCTCAAATTTTGTGCTTTTAAAATCTCCAGATGCTCAAGTTCACCTGCTATCAATTATTACCATAGCAATGAAACAAATTTTATGAGTAAAATTTTGAAAAGCAAAGATCTCTGGGTAATATTGAATGATATCTCAAACTACATGATGATAAGCTATAAACATTACCCCCTGTCATAATTTAAGCAGGTTTTGATAAATTACAGTGCATCAATGACTATATTTAATTAAATTTTTACATTAGCCATCTTGTTCACCTTCTTCAACATGGAAGAGTAGAGGGACCTACTAGATATTTTGTCTATCTGGCAAAATGTATCTAAGGATTGTCACCAAATATTATTTAAAAGAAAATCAAACTTAAATGTTTTAAGTCACCAATGGAATTTATAAAATTACTAGGATGCTCTACATATAAAAATATTTCAGAAATCACTTTTCTCTTTTTTAAAATTAAAATAACTTGCTTGAAATAATATTGACTGCCTTTTTCTATGGATTAATTGAATGTTAGAAACTTTGTATAGACTACAGATTAACATTCAACATATAATTGTTCATATATGAAAGCTATTTAAAAATCTTAATGAATATTGTTGTAAATAATTTGAACAAATGGATTATTTATTATCTGCTAGTGTCTTATAAGTTAATAAGATGACCTGAACTATTGTTGGATGAACCAACTTGCTTAAATTAATGGATTATAAAACCACTGCATTTAATGTATATAATAAATATCAACTATTAGATAGTATTCCCTTACTGCTTCCTAACAGATTAACTTGCTCATTTTACCATGCAAATCTATAGTACTAACATCAGCTCATGGATAATGGGGTTGATAATTAATGATGCTATAGCTATGAAATATGGCAAAGACATTATAAAGTGATAAATAAAATTTTGCTAGATGGATTAATTGTTACAATAACACAAGCCAGAGTAGAAGTAATAACTGTAATTTACTGCAAATCTTTGGAAAAATCAGACTATTCATCTGTACTTCAAATCTTCATTTTTAAATGAATTATTCGATCATGTGGATTTAATGTTACATGTATATTCTTAAAATTATTGCCAGTAAACTTCAATAATCTTTGTGTGCTACTTAAAAAGTGTGACATGTCTAGATATAATGATTTTGAGTAGTATATGGAATTTATGAATTGCTTGTTAATATGATTGTCAGTGAATTTTATTCTTAAACTATGAAATTATTTTCTTTATAGTTATTATTGTTGTAATTATAGTATTAATAAAGTTTTCAAGAGAATGGTGGTATATACAAAGATACAGGTAACAACCTTATATTATTAATGAGATTTGGGTAGAAATGTAATATCTGTTCTATATTTTGTATTGGAGATACTTTGCCTCTAGTTAAATTAATTTATAAACCCCATAAATCCATTAGGTTTAATTTACTTTATATTTTTATTCACTTTTATTCTCAGCCTCACATTATTTAGTCGTGAAAGATCCTGAGTAGATAATTAAATCACTAGAAAATATTTACCTTCATTGTTCCTAATAAAGATTGTATATAATTTAATGGTTGCTATACTGGGCAATAAAACTCTCTTGTGGTGTTAATAATTCTAAATTTGGTTTGTTAGTCAAAGTTTGCTCCTAACTAAATATTGAAACTTTAACATATAATATAATAATAATCTAGATAATGTAGCCATTCCTCATTAAGAGATACAAATGATAAAATTTTATGAAGTTATATACTTGTATAGCATTGATTGACTACTACGTAAACAATTTTCTTGTTCCTAAAAGGGTTAAAAAATTAAACTGATTGTAAAAATGAGGTTGCAAGTGGACTAATTGTCACTATGAAAAATTAAGGACATTCCTATCCACCTGTAAGTAATGGTAGGCATTGTGGATAGTATACAATCCTCTCCAATAAAATGTTTTGTATTTGTATCACTTTATTGACTATACACATAATCATATCCAAATGTTATATTATTGAAAGAGAGCAAATAGTGGTATTTGGAATTATTTGCAGAAAACTTTTAATATTAAAATATGTTTATTATTCGCTAATATTTTGTTTTATTTTTATATAATTCTTCTTAATAATAAAGTAATTGTTATATTTATAATACAGTCACCTGAGATTACTGAAATCATTATCTTTTATATATTATCAAAATAAAAGAGGTCATAATTTCACTTTGTTAAATTAATTTTCTTTATTGAATCTATTTGCATTATTTATCATTTCCAACTCTAGTTGAAATATAAAATTCAATAAGGTATTGTGAGATACACCAAAATCCTTTGATACCTTAATCATAGTTAATTATAAATTTTAATTTTATATATCATTAAATAAATAATTTAATTAGATTGACTTAAAAATCCTGATAGCATTAATTGATTTGACCTTACCTTTAATCTGGGAATGAGAGAGTTAATTGCCAGCAGTGTCTAAATAACCTATTCGTTTATCTTAGAATAAGTCGTTATACATTCAACATTGCAATACAGTCTGTACACATAAGAATATATTAAGATTATTTTGATAAATCCATAAATACCTTAAGGCTTTTAATCATTGTAATAATTATACACATCACGATTTTATACAATAATTATTTTTTATTGTTCTTAGAAGGATAAAACAAATATACAGTATATTGATTTTACTTTATTTTTTATAAAGGGGTATCCAATCTCAAACATATTTCACATAAATGCACTTATCTCAACCCATCATCTTTGCTCCTGTTAAATTGTGACCTAAGATTTGGGTTACAATATGTATAGTAAAAGCTTGTTAGAGCTATTGGTATGCTCCCTATATTACATTTCTGTAGTATAAGCTTAAACAGCAAAGTCACGCGATATATAATTTGCTTTATTGATTATGATATATATTATAACATTATGCATATTCTTTAAGTTTATACATTAATATTAAAATAAAAAAATGTTTATGTTAGTTATCTACTTTACCCAAAATTATTTATTCACTTATCTATATTTTATTCACTTATGAATTAATTAAATAAGTTATAATTTTTTCACTTTGGAATGTTTATTCTCAAAGCATCCCAAATTATAAATAAATGTCTAAAAAAAAAGAAGCTTGCTATAATTTAGACTTTAATTAATACAAGCTAAGTTATAATAGGCAAAACTCTCTCCATATAGTAGTTGTGTATCTACATACATCCTCTAAACTTAAGTGATTCACATAACTTTTTTAAACTCTTACTGGCGAGCAAATGTATAGACATTTATAATATTTAAGAAATAGCACATTATCGGAGGTTGATTTCTGCTTTAATAATTTCATAATTTTCAGCACTTTATAATAATAGATTTACATTTATAAATCATATAAGTCACATCGTAGGTGGTTAAAAATAAGACACTGTCTTTCTCCTGTGATAAGTTAACTAAATTTGTACCATTCAATATTTGATTGTAACATCAGGCACACAATAGACTCAAGCCCTGATTTAAGCATGGTCAGTAATTATCACATACAAGTGAGAAATCAAGTTTCTTTAAGTCAATCATTGATCAAACATTGAAGTATGATATGGCTGCAGACTCTCAAAGAAAGTCTGGCTAAATAAGCCTTGTTGAGTAAATTACTAAAAACCTGCCTCCAACGTTTTCACATGATCATGTATATCAATATTTAAAATCTTTACTAAGTGAAGTTTTTGAAAAGAGTTTTATGGAAACCTATGTGAATAATTATATATTGAAGCTGGCCATAAAAAACTTTATCTTACATTTAATGATGCTTTAGACATTATTAATATTTAAATAAGAAGATCTAGATTAAATTTAACAATAAACTGATATATATATATTGTTAAGAATGCATAAGCCAGATAATCGTACTATCATGAAAATTTTAATTATTTATAATTTTTGACTATAACTTTGTCATGGATGCGATGCTAACTCAAATTTTGCAGACATTGTAGAAGATAATTTATTTTCTATTTAAAATTACTTTTTCAAATATACAGCATTCATAAATAATCAATTCTAATTTTAACAATATTTTAATGTACTCCCTTTAGATTTTTTTCAATTCTTATTATACAATAATGATTTATGTCGTGTACTTAGAGTATTGTTCCAAACGAAAATATGCTGCAGGAATTTTCAGATATTTTAATTAATTATCAATTATAATATCTAAAAGATGTGTGTATTTGCTTATAAAAGGCAATATTGATCTAAGAATTTAAATTAATTCTTTAAAGCAATTTCATATTTATAACGTAAATAGCAAATCCTAAAATTGTATGATTTCATTTATTAAATTTCTTATTTTGTTAAATAGGGTTTTCTTTCTTGTTTGCTTTGTTCCATTCTTTTAAATTATTTTTTTTTATTGTTATAATCTAAGCTTAAGCATCTTCTCTGAGATTATCTTAAGGATAAATGGATCAGCAATGATAA